>CAKOBK010000652.1:0-270851 GCA_932526605.1 Nephrotoma flavescens | reverse complement strand
TAGCGAAATAGTTTTGTTGTAAGCCCATTTCAACCAGAATCTCCTGGGACTCGAAAATTTTGGGTGTAAGTACTTGGGGTCCGATTTTTATTTTTTTTTTATTTTTGTCTAATATGGTTTTATTCTCAACCAAAAACAATAAAATCAATGTAAAAATTCATTTAACGAAATAGTTTTGTTGTAAGCCCATTTCAACCAGAATCTACTAGGACTCGAAAATTTTGGGTGTAAGTACTTGGGGTCCGATTTTTAATTTTTTATATTTTTGTCTAATATGGTTTGATTCACAAGCAAAAACAATAAAATCAATGTAAAAATTCATTTAACGAAATAGTTTTGTTGCAAGCCTATTTCACCCAAAATCTACAAGAACTCGAAAATTTTGGGTGTATGCACTTGGGGGTCCGATTATTTTTTTCTTGGATTTTTGTCTAACATGGTTTTATTCACAACCAAAAACAATAAAATGAATGTAAAAGTTCATTTAACGAAATAGTTTTGTTGTAAGCCCATTTCAACCAGAAGCTACTAGGACTCGAAAATTTTGGGGTGTAAGTACTTGGGGTCCGATTTTTTTTTTTGGATTTTTGTCTAATATGGTTTAATTCACAACCAAAAACAATTAAATCAATGTAAAAATTCATTTAACGAAATAATTTTGTTGTAAGCCCATTTCAACCAGAATCTACTAGGACTCGAAAATTTTGGGTGTGAGTACTTGGGGTCCGATTTTTTTTTTGGATTTTTGTCTAATATGGTTTGATTCACAACCAAAAACAATAAAATCAATGTAAATTTCATTTAACGAAATAGTTTTGTTGTAAGCCCATTTCAACCAGAATCTACTAGGACTCGAAAATTTTGGGTGTAAGTACTTGGGGGTCCGATTTTTTTTTTTGGATTTTTCTCTAATATGGTTTGATTCACAACCAAAAACAATAAAATTAATGTAAAAATTCATTTAACGAAATAGTTTTGTTGTAAGCCCATTTCAACCAGAATCTACTAGGACTCGAAAATTTTGGGTGTAAGTACTTGGGGTACGATTTTTTTTTTTTTTTTTGGATTTTTGTCAAATATGGTTTGATTCACAACCAAAAACAATAAAATTAATGTAAAAATTCATTTAACGAAATAGTTTTGTTGTAAGCCCATTTCAACCAGAATCTCCTACTACTCGAAAATTTTGGGTGTAAGCACTAGGGGGTCCGATTTTTTTTTTTTTTTCATTTTTGTCTAATATGGTTTTATTCACAACCAAAAACAATAAAATCAATGTAAAAATTCATTTAACGAAATAGTTGTGTTGTAAGCCCATTTCAACCAGAATCTACTAGGACTCGAAAATTTTGGGTGTAATTTCTTGGGGTCCGATTTTTTTTATTTTTTTTATTTTTGTCTAATATGGTTTGATTCACAACCAAAAAACAATAAAATCAATGTAAAAATTCATTTAACGAAATAGTTTTGTTGTATGCCCATTTCACCCAGAATATTCTAGGACTCGAAAATTTTAGGTGTATGCACTTGGGGTCCGATTTTTTTTCTTGAATTTTTGTCTAACATGGTTTTATTCACAACCAAAAACCATAAAATCAATGTAAAAATTCATTTAACGAAATAGTTTTTGTTGTAAGCCCATTTTAACCAGAAGCTACTAGTACTCGAAAATTTTGGGTGTAAGTACCTGGGGTCCGATTTTTTTTTTGGATTTTTGTCTAATATGGTTTAATTCACAACCAAAAACAATAAAATCAATGTAAAAATTCATTTAACGATATAGTTTTGTTGTAAGCCCATTTCAACCAGAATCTACTAGGACTCGAAAATTTTGGGTGTAAGTACTTGGGGTCCGATTTTTTTTTGGATTTCCTGTCTAATATGGTTTGATTCACAACCAAAAACAATAAAATCAATGTAAATTTCATTTAACGAAATAGTTTTGTTGTAAGCCCATTTCAACCAGAATCTACTAGGACTCGAAAATTTTGGGTGTAAGTACTTGGGGTCCGATTTTTTTTTTGGATTTTTGTCTAATATGGTTTGATTCACAACCAAAAACAATAAAATCAATGTAAAAATTCATTTAACGTAATAGTTTTGTTGTAAGCCCATTTCAACCAGAATCTATTAGGATTCGAAAATTTTGGGTGTAAGTACGTGGGTCCGATTTTTTTTTCGGATTTTTGTTAAATATGGTTTGATTCACAACCAAAAACAATAAAATTAATGTAAAAATTCATTTAACGAAATAGTTTTGTTGTAAGCCCATTTCAACCAGAATCTCCTACTACTCGAAAATTTTGGGTGTAAGCACTAGGGGTCCGATTTTTTTTTTTTTTTGGATTTTTGTCTAATATGGCTTGATTCACAACCAAAAACAATAAAATCAATGTAAAATTTCATTTAACGAAATAGTTTTGTTGTAAGCCCATTTCAACCAGAATCTACTAGGACTCGAAAATTTTGGGTGTAAGTGCTTTGAGTCCGATTTTTTTTATTTTTTTATTTTTGTCTAATATGGTTTGATTCACAACCAAAAAACAATAAAATCAATGTTAAAATTCATTTAACGAAATAGTTTTGTTGTAAGCCCATTTCAACCAGAATCTACTTATAGGACTCGAAAATATTGGGTGTAAGTACTTGGGGTTCGATTTTTTTTTTTTTGGATTTTTGTCTAATATGGTTTGATTCACAACCAAAAACAATAAAATCAATGTAAAAATTCATTTAACGAAATAGTTTTGTTGTAAGCCCATTTCAACCAGAATCTACTAGGACTCGAAAATTTTTGTGTGTAAGTACTTAGGGTCGATTTTTTTTTGGATTTTTTGTCTAATATGCTTTGATTCACAACCAAAATCAATAAAATCAATGTAAAAATTCATTTAACGAAATAGTTTTTGTTGTAAGCCCATTTCAACAAGAATCTCCCACTACTCGAAAATTTGGGGTGTGAAAATTTTGGGTGTAAACACTAGGGGTCCGAATTTTTTTTTGGATTTTTGTCTAATATGCTTTGATTCACAACCAAAAACAATAAAATCAATGTAAAAATTCATTTAACGAAATAGTTTTGTTGTAAGCCCATTTCAACCAGAATCTACTAGGACTCGAAAATTTTGGGTGTAAGTACTTTGAGTCCGATTTTTTTCATTTTTTTATTTTTGTCTAATATGGTTTGATTCACAACCAAAAACAATAAAATCAATGTTAAAATTCATTAAACGAAATAGTTTTGTTGTAAGCCCATTTCAACCAGAATCTACTTATAGGACTCGAAAATATTGGGTGTAAGTACTTGGGGTCCGATTTTCTTTTTTGGATTTTTGTCTAATATGGTTTGATTCACAACCAAAAACAATAAAAACAATGTAAAAATTCATTTAACGAAATAGTTTTGTTGTAAGCCCATTTCAACCAGAATCTCCTACTACTTGAAAATTTTGGGTGTAAGCACTAGAGGTCCGAACTTTTTTTTTTTTTTGGATTTTTGTCTAATATGGTTTGATTCACAACCAAAAACAATAAAATCAATGTAAAAATTCATTTAACGAAATAGTTTTGTTGTAAGCCCATTTCAACCAGAATCTACTAGGACTCGAAAATTTTGGGTGTAAGTACTCGGGGTCCGAGTTTTTTTTTTTTTGATTTTTGTCTAATGTGGTTTGATTCACAACCAAAAACAATAAAATCAATGTAAAAATTCATTTAACGAAATAGTTTTGTTGTAAGCCCATTTCAACCAGAATCTACTTATAGGACTCGAAAATATTGGGTGTAAGTACTTGGGGTTCGATTTTTTTTTTTTTGGATTTTTGTCTAATATGGTTTGATTCACAACCAAAAACAATAAAATCAATGTAAAATTTCATTTAGCGAAATAGTTTTGTTGTAAGCCCATTTCAACCAGAATCTACCAGGACTCGAAAAATTTTGGGTGTAAGTACTTGGCGTCCAATTTTTTTTTTGGATATTTGTCTAATATGGTTTGATTCACAACCAAAAACAATAAAATCAATGTAAAAATTCATTTAACGAAATAGTTTTGTTGTAAGCCCATTTCAACCCGAATCTAAAAGGACTCGAAAATTTTGGGTGTAAGTACTTTTGGTCCGATTTTTTTTTTTAGATGTTTTGTCTAATATGGTTTGATTCACAACCAAAAAACAATAAAATTAATGTAAAAATTCATTTAACGAAATAGTTTTGTTGTAAGCCCATTTCAACCAGAATCTACTAGGACTCGAAAATTTTGGGTGTAAGTACTTGGGGTCCGATTTTTTTTTATTTTTTTATTTTTGTCTAATATGGTTTGATTCACAACCAAAAACAATAAAATCAATGTTAAAATTCATTTAACGAAATAGTTTCGTTGTAAGCCCATTTCAACCAGAATCTACTTATAGGACTCGAAAATATTGGGTGTAAGTACTTGGGGTTCGATTTTTTTTTTTTTGGATTTTTGTCTAATATGGTTTGATTCACAACCAAAAACAATAAAATCAATGTAAAATTTCATTTAGCGAAATAGTTTTGTTGTAAGTCCATTTCAACCAGAAACTACCAGGACTCGAAAATTTTGGGTGTAAGTACTTGGCGTCCAATTTTTTTTTTGGATATTTGTCTAATATGGTTTGATTCACAACCAAAAACAATAAAATCAATGTAAAAATTCATTTAACGAAATAGTTTTGTTGTAAGCCCATTTCAACCCGAATCTAAAAGGACTCGAAAATTTTGGGTGTAAGTACTTTTGGTCCGATTTTTTTTTTTAGATGTTTTGTCTAATATGGTTTGATTCACAACCAAAAACAATAAAATCAATGTAAAAATTCATTTAACGAAATAGTTTTGTTGTAAGCCCATTTCAACCAGAATCTACTAGGACTCGAAAATTTTGGGTGTAAGTACTTGGGGTCCGATTTTTTTTTTTTTGGATTTTTGTCTAATATGGTTTGATTCACAACCAAAAACAATAAAATCAATGTAAAAATTCATTTAACGAAGTAGTTTTGTTGTAAGCCCATTTCAACCAGAATCTACTAGGACTCAAAAATTTTTGGTGTAAGTACTTGGGGTCCGATTTTTTTTTTTAATTTTTGTCTAATATGGTTTGATTCACAACAAAAAACAATAAAATCAATGTAAAAATTCATTTAACGAAATAGTTTTGTTGTAAGCCCATTTCAACCAGAATCTACTAGGACTCGAAAATTTTGGGTGTAAGTACTTAGGGTCCGATTTTTTTTTTTGGATTTTTGTCTAATATGGTTCGATTCACAACCAACAACAATAAAATAAATATACAAATTCATTTAACGAAATAGTGTTGTTGTAAGCCCATTTGAACCAGGATCTACTAGGACTCGAAAATTTTGGGGTGTAAGTACTTGGGGTCCGATTTTTTTTTTTTTTTGGATTTTTGTCTAATATGGCTTGATTCACAACCAAAAACAATAAAATCAATGTAAAAAATTCATTTAACGAAATAGTTTTGTTGTAAGCCCATTTCAACCAGAATCTCCTACTACTCGAAAATTTTGGGTGTAAGCACTAGGGGTCCGATTTTTTTTTTGGTTTTTTGTCTAATATGGTTTTATTCACAACCAAAAACAATAAAATCAATGTAAAAATTCATTTAACGAAATAGTTTTGTTGTAAGCCCATTTCAACCAGAATCTTCTAGGACTCGAAAATTTTGGGTGTAAGTACTTGGGGTCCGATTTTATTTTGATTTTTGTCTAATATGCTTTGATTTACAACCAAAAACAATAAAATAAATGTAAAAATTCATTTAACGAAATAGTTTTGTTGTAAGCCCATTTCAACCAGAATCTACTAGGACTCGAAAATTTTGGGTGTAAGTACTTGGGGTCCGATTTTTTTTTTTTTAGATTTTTGTCTAATATGGTTTGATTCACAACCAAAAACAATAAAATGAATGTAAAAATTCATTTAATGAAATAGTTTTGTTGTAAGCCCATTTCAACCGAACAAGTGGTGCAGTGGTTAAAGCTTCGGCACTTGGACCGGGAAGGTACTGGGTTCGAATCCCATCAGAGGCTAGATGCAAATGGAATTTTCTTCATCGATTACAATCGGTGATGTTAATAAACACAACTATGACCTTTTGATGGAGTGCAGAATTCAGCGCCCACCCACCGTCCATGTCAATGTACAGGTTGACATGGAGCTTGCAATGTGCAGGTGGTATACTGTAATTGTGTGAGTAGGTGAATAGGTGAATGGGTTAATGATGTAGCATGAATGCGTGGTATCACAATGGGCCAAAAATGGCCTAAGTGTCAACCACTGAAACCTAACCTAAGCTTATTTCAACCAGAATCTACTAGGACTCGAATATTTTGGGTGTAAGTACTTGGAGTCCGATTTCTTTTTTTTTGGATTTTTGTCTAATATGGTTTGATTCACAACCAAAAACAATAAAATCGATGTAAAAATTCATTTAACGAAATAGTTTTGTTGTAAGCCCATTTCAACCAGAATCTACTAGGACTCGAAAAATTTTGGGTGTAAGTACTTGGGGTCCGATTTTTTTTTTTTGGATTTTTGTCTAATATGGTTTGATTCACAACCAAAAACCATAAAATCAATGTAAAAATTCATTTTAACGAAATAGTTTTTGTTGTAAGCCCATTTCAACCAGAATCTCCTACTACTCGAAAATTTTGGGTGTAAGCACTAGGGGTCCGAATTTTCTTTTTTTTTTGGATTTTTGTCAAATATGGTTTGATTCACAACCAAAAACAATAAAATCAATGTAAAAATTCATTTAACGAAATAGTTTTTGTTGTAAGCCCATTTCAACCAGAATCTACTAGGACTCGATAATTTTGGGTGTAAGTATTTGTGGTCCGATTTTTTTTTTTGGATTTTTGTCTAATATGGTTTGATTCACAACCAAAACCAATAAAATCAATGTAAAAATTCATTTAACGAAACAGTTTTGTTGTTAGCCCCATTTCAACCAGAATCTACTAGGACTCGAAAATTTTGGGTGTAAGTACCTGAGGTCGATTTTTTTTTTGGATTTTTGTCTAATATGGTTTGATTCACAACCAAAAACAATAAAATCAATGTAAAAATTCATTTAACGAAATAGTTTTGTTGTAAGCCCATTTCAACCAGAATCTCCTACTACTCGAAAATTTTGGGTGTAAGCACTAGGGGTCCGATTTTTATTTTTTTTATTTTTGTCTAATATGGTTTTATTCCCAACCAAAAACAACAAAATCAATGTAAAAATTCATTTAACGAAATAGTTTTGTTGTAAGCCCATTTCAACCAGAATCTATTAGGATTCGAAAATTTTGGGTGTAAGTACTTGGGGTCCGATTTTTTTTTCGGATTTTTGTTAAATATGGTTTGATTCACTAACAAAAACAATAAAATCAATGTAAAAATTCATTTAACGAAAACAGTTTTGTTGTATGCCCATTTCACCCAGAATATTCTAGGACTCGAAAATTTTGGGTGTAAGTACTTGGGGTCCGATTTTTTTTTTTTTGGATTTTTGTCTAATATGGCTTGATTCACAACCAAAAACAATAAAATCAATGTAAAAATTCATTTAACGAAATAGTTTTGTTGTAAGCCCATTTCAACCAGAATCTCCTACTACTCGAAAATTTGGGGTGTAAGCACTAGGGGTCCGATTTTTTTTTTTGGATTTTTGTCTAATATGGTTTTATTCACAACCAAAAACAATAAAATCAATGTAAAAATTCATTTAACGAAATAGTTTTGTTGTAAGCCCATTTCAACCAGAATCTTCTAGAACTCGAAAATTTTGGGTGTAAGTACTTGGGGTCCGATTTTTTTTTTTGATTTTTGTCTAATATGCTTTGATTTACAACCAAAAACAATAAAATCAATGTAAAAATTCATTTAACGAAATAGTTTTGTTGTAAGCCCATTTCAACCAGAATCTACTAGGACTCGAAAATTTTGGGTGTAAGTACTTGGGGTTCGATTTTTTTTTTTTAGATTTTTGTCTAATATGGTTTGATTCACAACCAAAAACAATAAAATGAATGAAAAAATTCATTTAATGAAATAGTTTTGTTGTAAGCCCATTTCAACCAGAATCTACTAGGACTCGAATATTTTGGGTGTAAGTACTTGGAGTCCGATTTCTTTTTTTTTTGGATTTTTGTCTAATATGGTTTGATTCACAACCAAAAACAATAAAATCGATGTAAAAATTCATTTAACGAAATAGTTTTGTTGTAAGCCCATTTCAACCAGAATCTACTAGGACTCGAAAATAATGGGTGTAAGTACTTGGGGTCCGATTTTTTTTTTTGGATTTTTGTCTAATATGGTTTGATTCACAACCAAAAACCATAAAATGAATGTAAAAATTCATTTAACGAAATAGTTTTGTTGTAAGCCCATTTCAACCAGAATCTCCTACTACTCGAAAATTTTGGGTGTAAGCACTAGGGGTCCGATTTTTATTTTTTTTATTTTTGTCTAATATGGTTTTATTCCCAACCAAAAACAACAAAATCAATGTAAAAATTTATTTAACGAAATAAGTAAGTAAGTACTTGGGGTCCGATTTTTTTTTGGATTTTTGTCTAATATTGTTTGATTCACAACCAAAAACAATAAAAATCAATGTAAAAATTCATTTAACGAAATAGTTTTGTTGTAAGCCCATTTCAACCAGAATCTACTAGGACTCGAAAATTTTGGGTGTAATTAGTTGTGGTCTGATTTTTTTTTTAGATTTTTGTCTAATATGGTTTGATTCACAACCAAAAACAATAAAATCAATGTAAAAATTCATTTAACGAAATAGTTTTGTTGTAAGCCCATTTCAACCAGAATCTTCTAGGACTCGAAAATTTTGGGTGTAAGTACTTGGGGTCCGATTTTTTTTTTTGATTTTTGTATAATATGCTTTGATTTACAACCAAAAACAATAAAATAAATGTAAAAATTCATTTAACGAAATAGTTTTGTTGTAAGCCCATTTCAACCAGAATCTACTAGGACTCGATAATTTTGGGTGTGAGTACTTGTGGTCCGATTTTTTTGTGGATTTTTGTCTAATATGGTTTGATTCACAACCAAAACCAATAAAATCAATGTAAAAATTCATTTGACGAAACAGTTTTGTTGTAAGCCCATTTCAACCAGAATCTACTAGGACTCGAAAATTTTGGGTGTAAGTACCTGAGGTCCGATTTTTTTTTGGATTTTTGTCTAATATGGTTTGATTCACAACCAAAAACAATAAAATCAATGTAAAAATTCATTTAACGAAATAGTTTTGTTGTAAGCCCATTTCAACCAGAATCTCCTACTACTCGAAAATTTTGGGTGTAAGCACTAGGGGTCCGATTTTTATTTTTTTTATTTTTGTCTAATATGGTTTTATTCCCAACCAAAAACAACAAAATCAATGTAAAAATTTATTTAACGAAATAAGTAAGTAAGTACTTGGGGTCCGATTTTTTTTTTGGATTTTTGTCTAATATTGTTTGATTCACAACCAAAAACAATAAAATCAATGTAAAAATTCATTTAACGAAATAGTTTTGTTGTAAAAATCTACCAGGACTCGAAAATTTTGGGTGTAAGTACTTGGGGTCCGATTTTTTTTTTTTTGGATTTTTGTCTAATATGGTTTGATTTACAACCAAAAACAATAAAATCAATGTAAAAATTCATTTAACGAAACAGTTGTGTTGTAAGCCTATTTCAACCAGAATCTACTAGGACTCAAAAATTTTGGGTGTAAGTACTTGGGGTCCGATTTATTTTTTTTTTTTGGATTTTTGACTAATATGGTTTGATTCACAACCAAAAACAATAAAATCAATGTAAAAATTCATTTAACGAAATAGTTTTGTTGTAAGCCCATTTCAACCAGAATCTACTAGGACTCGAAAATTTTGGGTGTAGGTACTTTGAGTTCGATTTTTTTTATTTTTTTATTTTTTCTAATATGGTTTGATTCACAACCAAAAACAATAAAATCAATGTAAAAATTCATTTAACGAAATAGTTTTGTTGTAAGCCCATTTCAACCAGAATCTACTAGGACTCGAAAATTTTGGGTGTAAGTACTTGGGGTCCTATTTTTTTTTTTTGATTTTTCTCTAATATGGTTTGATTCACAACCAAAAACAATAAAATCAATGTAAAAATTCATTTAACGAAATAGTTTTGTTGTAAGCCCATTTCAACCAGAATCTACTAGGACTCGAAAATTTTAGGTGTAGGTACTTGGGGTCCGATTTTTTTATTTTTTTTATTTTTGTCTAATATGGTTTGATTCACAACCAAAAACAATAAAATCAATGTAAAAATTCATTTAACGAAATAGTTTTGTTGTAAACCCATTTCAACCAGAATCTACTAGGACTCGAAAATTTTGGGTGTAAGTACTTGGGGTCCGATTTTTTTTTGGTTTTTTGTCTAATATGGTTTGATTCACAACCAAAAACAATAAAATCAATGTAAAGTTTCATTTAGCGAAATATTTTTGATGTAAGCCCATTTCAACCAGAATCTACTAGGACTCGAAAATTTTGGGTGTAAGCACTTGGGGTCAGATTTTTTTTCTTGAATTTTTGTCTAATATGGTTTGATTCACAACCAAAAACAATAAAATCAATGTAAAAATTCATTTAACGAAATAGTTTTGTTGTAAGCCCATTTCAACCAGAATCTAAAAGGACTCGAAAATTTTGGGTGTAAGTACTTGGGGTCCGATTTTTTTTTTTGGATTTTTTGTCTAATATGGTTTGATTCACAACCAAAAACAATAAAATCAATGTAAAAATTCATTTAACGAAATAGTTTTGTTGTAAGCCCATTTCAACCAGAATCTACTAGGACTCGAAAATTTTGGGCGTAAGTACCTGGAGTCCGATTTTTTTATCGATTTTTGTCTAATATGGTTTGATTCTCAACCAAAAACAATAAAATCAATGTAAAAATTCATTTAACGAAATAGTTTTGTTGTAAGCCCATTTCAACCAGAATCTACTAGGACTCGAACATTTTGGGTGTAAGTACTTGGGGTCCGATTTTTTTTTTTGGGATTTTTGTCTAATATGGTTTGATTTACAACCAAAAACAATAAAATCAATGTATAAATTCATTTAACGAAATAGTTTTTGTTGTAAGCCCATTTCAACCAGGATCTACTAGGACTCGTAAATTTTGGGTGTAAGTACTTGGGGTCCGATTTTTTTTGGATTTTTGCCTAATATGGTGTGATTCACAACCAAAAACAATGTAACAATTCATTTAACGAAATAGTTTTGTTGTAAGCCCATTTCAACCAGAATCTACTAGGACTCGAAAATTTTGGGTGTAAGCACTAGGGGTCCGATTTTTTTTTTTTGGATTTTTGTCTAATATGGTATGATTTACAACCAAAAACAATAAAATCAATGTAAAAATTCATTTAACGAAATAGTTTTGTTGTAAGCCAATTTCAACCAGAATCTACTAGAACTCGAAAATTTTGGGTGTAAGTACTTGGGGTCCGATTTTTTTTTTGGATTTTTGTCTAATATGCTTTGATTCACAACCAAAAACAATAAAATCAATGTAAAAATTCATTTAACGAAATAGTTTTGTTGTAAGCCCATTTCAACCAGAATCTACTAGTACTCGAAAATTTTGGGTGTAAGTACTTGGGGTCCGATTTTGTTTTTTAGATTTTTGTCTAATATGGATTGATTCACAACCAAAAACAATAAAATCAATGTAAAAATTCATTTAACGAAATATTTTTGTTGTAAGCCCATTTCAACCAGAATCTACTAGGACTCGAAAATTTTGGGTGTAAGTACTTCGGGTCCGATTTTTTTTTTTGGATTTTTGTCTAATATGGTTTGATTCACATCCAAAAACAATAAAATCAATGTAAAAATTCATTTAACGAAATAGTTTTGTTGTAAGCCCATTTCAACCAGAATCTACTAGGACTCGAAAATTTTGGGTGTAAGTAGTTGTGGTCCGATTTTTTTTTTGGATTTTTGTCTAATATGCTTTGATTCACAACCAAAAACAATAAAATCAATGTAAAAATTCATTTAACGAAAAAGTTTTGTTATAAGCCTATTTCAACCAGAATCTACTAGGACTCGAAAATTTTTTGTGTAAGCACTAGAAGTCCGAATTTTTTTTTTTTTTTTTGGATTTTTGTCTAATATGGTTTGATTTACAACCAAAAACAATAAAATCTATGTAAAAATTCATTTAACGAAATAGTTTTGTTGTAAGCCCATTTCAACCAGAATCTACTAGGACTCGAAAATTTTTTGTGTAAGTACTTGGAGTCGGATTTTTTTTTTGGATTTTTGTCTAATATGGTTTGATTCACAACCAAAAACAATAAAATCCGTGTAAAAATTCATTTAACGAAATAGTTTTGTTGTAAGCCCATTTCAACCAGAATCTACTAGGACTCGAAAATTTTGGGTGTAGGTACTTGGGGTCCGATTTTTTTTTGGATTTTTGTCTAATATGGTTTGATTCACAACCAAAAACAATAAAATCAATGTAAAATTTCATTTAGCGAAATAGTTTTGTTGTAAGCCCATTTCAACCAGAATCTACTAGGACTCGAAAATTTTGGGTGTAAGTACTTGGGGTCAAATTTTTTTTTTGGATATTTGTCTAATATGGTTTTATTCACAACCAAAAACAATAAAATCAATGTAAAAATTCATTTAACGAAATAGTTTTGTTGTAAGCCCATTTCAACCCGAATCTAAAAGGACTCGAAAATTTTGGGTGTAAGTACTTTTGGTCCGATTTTTTTTTAGATGTTTTGTCTAATATGGTTTGATTCACAACCAAATAAAATCAATGTAAAAATTCATTTAACGAAATAGTTTTGTTGTAAGCCCATTTCAACCAGAATCGACTAGGACTCGAAAATTTTGGGTGTAAGTACTTGGGGTCCGATTTTTTTTTTGGATTTTTGTCTAATATGGTTTGATTCACAACCAAAAACAATAAAATCAATGTAAAAATTCATTTAACGAAGTAGTTTTGTTGTAAGCCCATTTCAACCAGAATCTACTAGGACTCAAAAATTTTGGGTGTAAGTACATACTTGGGGTCCAATTTTTTTTTTTGGATTTTTGTCTAATATGGATTGATTCACAACCAAAAACAATAAAATCAATGTAAAAATTCATTTAACGAAATAGTTTTGTTGTAAGCCCATTTCAACCAGAATCTACTAGGACTCGAAAATTTTGGGTGTAAGTACTTAGGGTCCGATTTTTTTTTTGGATTTTTGTCTAATATGGTTTGATTCACAACCAAAAACAATAAAATAAATATACAAATTCATTTAACGAAATAGTGTTGTTGTAAGCCCATTTGAACCAGGATCTACTAGGACTCGAAAATTTTGGGTGTAAGTACTTGGGGTCCGATTTTTTTTTTTGGATTTTTGTCTAATATGGCTTGATTCACAACCAAAAACAATAATATCAATGTAAAAATTCATTTAACGAAATAGTTTTGTTGTAAGCCCATTTCAACCAGAATCTCCTACTATTCGAAAATTTTGGGTGTAAGCACTAGGGGTCCGATTTTTTTTTTTGGATTTTTGTCTAATATGGTTTTATTCACAACCAAAAACCATAAAATCAATGTAAAAATTCATTTAACGAAATAGTTTTGTTGTAAGCCCATTTCAACCAGAATCTTCTAGGACTCGAACATTTTGGGTGTAAGTACTTGGGGTCCGATTTTTTTTTTTTTTAGATTTTTGTCTAATATGGTTTGATTCACAACCAAAAACAATAAAATCAATGTAAAAATTCATTTAACGAAATAGTTTTGTTGTAAGCCCATTTCAACCAGAATCTACTAGGACTCGAAAATTTTGGGTGTAAGTTCTTGGGGTCCGATTTCTTTTTTTTTGGATTTTTGTCTAATATGGTTTGATTCACAACCAAAAACAATAAAATCAATGTAAAAATTTATTTAACGAAATAGTTTTGTTGTAAGCCCATTTCAACCAGAATCTACTAGGACTCGAAAATTTTGGGTGTAAGTACTTGGGGTCCGATTTTTTTTTTTGGATTTTTGTCTAATATGGTTTGATTCACAACCAAAAACAATAAAATCAATGTAGAAATTCATTTAACGAAATAGTTTTGTTGTAAGCCCATTTCAACCAGAATCTCCTACTACTCGAAAATTTTGGGTGTAAGCACTAGGGGTCCGAATTTTCTTTTTTTTTTTTATTTTTGTCTAATATGGTTTGATTCACAACCAAAAACAATAAAATCAATGTAAAAATTCATTTAACGAAATAGTTTTGTTGTAAGCCCATTTCAACCAGAATCTACTAGGACTCGAACATTTTGGGTGTAATTAGTTGTGGTCCGATTTTTTTTTTTAGATTTTTGTCTAATATGGTTTGATTCACAACCAAAAACAATAAAATCAATGTAAAAATTCATTTAACGAAATTGTTTTGTTGTAAGCCCATTTCAACCAGAATCTACTAGGACTCGAAAATTTTGGGTGTAAGCACTAGGGGTCCGAATTTTTTTTGTTTTGAATTTTGTCTAATATTGCTTGATCCACAACCAAAAACAATAAAATCTATGAAAAATTCATTTAACGAAATAGTTTTGTTGTAAGCCCATTTCAACCAGAATCTACTAGGACTCGAAAATTTTGGGTGTAAGTACTTGTGATCCGATTTTTTTTTTTGGATTTTTGTCTAATATGGTTTGATTCACAACCAAAACCAATAAAATCAATGTAAAAATTCATTTAACGAAATAGTTTTGTTGTAAGCCCATTTCAACCAGAATCTACTATGACTCGAAAATTTTGGGTGTAAGTACCTGGGGTCCGATTTTTTTTTGGATTTTTGTCTAATATGGTTTGAGTCACAACCAAAAACAATAAAATCAATGTTAAAATTCATTTAACGAAATAGTTTTGTTGTAAGCCCATTTCAACCTGAATCTTCTTATAGGACTCGAAAATATTGGGTGTGAGTACTTGGGGTCCGATTTTTTTTTTGGATTTTTGTCTAATATGGTTTGATTCACAACCAAAAACAATAAAATCAATGTAAAAATTCATTTAGCGAAATAGTTTTGTTGTAAGCCCATTTCAACCAGAATCTCCTGGGACTCGAAAATTTTGGGTGTAAGTACTTGGGGTCCGATTTTTATTTTTTTTATTTTTGTCTAATATGGTTTTATTCTCAACCAAAAACAATAAAATCAATGTAAAAATTCATTTAACGAAATAGTTTTGTTGTAAGCCCATTTCAACCAGAATCTACTAGGACTCGAAAATTTTGGGTGTAAGTACTTGGGGTCCGATTTTTAATTTTTTATATTTTTGTCTAATATGGTTTGATTCACAAGCAAAAACAATAAAATCAATGTAAAAATTCATTTAACGAAATAGTTTTGTTGCAAGCCTATTTCACCCAAAATCTACAAGAACTCGAAAATTTTGGGTGTATGCACTTGGGGTCCGATTATTTTTTCTTGGATTTTTGTCTAACATGGTTTTATTCACAACCAAAAACAATAAAATGAATGTAAAAGTTCATTTAACGAAATAGTTTTGTTGTAAGCCCATTTCAACCAGAAGCTACTAGGACTCGAAAATTTTGGGTGTAAGTACTTGGGGTCCGATTTTTTTTTTGGATTTTTGTCTAATATGGTTTAATTCACAACCAAAAACAATTAAATCAATGTAAAAATTCATTTAACGAAATAGTTTTTTTGTAAGCCCATTTCAACCAGAATCTACTAGGACTCGAAAATTTTGGGTGTGAGTACTTGGGGTCCGATTTTTTTTTTTGGATTTTTGTCTAATATGGTTTGATTCACAACCAAAAACAATAAAATCAATGTAAATTTCATTTAACGAAATAGTTTTGTTGTAAGCCCATTTCAACCAGAATCTACTAGGACTCGAAAATTTTGGGTGTAAGTACTTGGGGTCCGATTTTTTTTTTGGATTTTTCTCTAATATGGTTTGATTCACAACCAAAAACAATAAAATCAATGTAAAAATTCATTTAACGAAATAGTTTTGTTGTAAGCCCATTTCAACCAGAATCTACTAGGACTCGAAAATTTTGGGTGTAAGTACTTGGGGTACGATTTTTTTTTTTTTTGGATTTTTGTCAAATATGGTTTGATTCACAACCAAAAACAATAAAATTAATGTAAAAATTCATTTAACGAAATAGTTTTGTTGTATGCCCATTTCAACCAGAATCTCCTACTACTCGAAAATTTTGGGTGTAAGCACTAGGGGTCCGATTTTTATTTTTTTTCATTTTTGTCTAATATGGTTTTATTCACAACCAAAAACAATAAAATCAATGTAAAAATTCATTTAACGAAATAGTTGTGTTGTAAGCCCATTTCAACCAGAATCTACTAGGACTCGAAAATTTTGGGTGTAATTTCTTGGGGTCTGATTTTTTTTTTTTTTTTATTTTTGTCTAATATGGTTTGATTCACAACCAAAAACAATAAAATCAATGTAAAAATTCATTTAACGAAATAGTTTTGTTGTATGCCCATTTCACCCAGAATATTCTAGGACTCGAAAATTTTAGGTGTATGCACTTGGGGTCCGAATTTTTTTCTTGAATTTTTGTCTAACATGGTTTTATTCACAACCAAAAACAATAAAATCAATGTAAAAATTCATTTAACGAAATAGTTTTGTTGTAAGCCCATTTTAACCAGAAGCTACTAGTACTCGAAAATTTTGGGTGTAAGTACCTGGGGTCCGATTTTTTTTTGGATTTTTGTCTAATATGGTTTAATTCACAACCAAAAACAATAAAATCAATGTAAAAATTCATTTAACGATATAGTTTTGTTGTAAGCCCATTTCAACCAGAATCTACTAGGACTCGAAAATTTTGGGTGTAAGTACTTGGGGTCCGATTTTTTTTTTGGATTTCTGTCTAATATGGTTTGATTCACAACCAAAAACAATAAAATCAATGTAAATTTCATTTAACGAAATAGTTTTGTTGTAAGCCCATTTCAACCAGAATCTACTAGGACTCGAAAATTTTGGGTGTAAGTACTTGGGGTCCGATTTTTTTTTTGGATTTTTGTCTAATATGGTTTGATTCACAACCAAAAACAATAAAATCAATGTAAAAATTCATTTAACGTAATAGTTTTGTTGTAAGCCCATTTCAACCAGAATCTATTAGGATTCGAAAATTTTGGGTGTAAGTACGTGGGTCCGATTTTTTTTTTCGGATTTTTGTTAAATATGGTTTGATTCACAACCAAAAACAATAAAATTAATGTAAAAATTCATTTAACGAAATAGTTTTGTTGTAAGCCCATTTCAACCAGAATCTCCTACTACTCGAAAATTTTGGGTGTAAGCACTAGGGGTCCGATTTTTTTTTTTTTTTGGATTTTTGTCTAATATGGCTTGATTCACAACCAAAAACAATAAAATCAATGTAAAATTTCATTTAACGAAATAGTTTTGTTGTAAGCCCATTTCAACCAGAATCTACTAGGACTCGAAAATTTTGGGTGTAAGTGCTTTGAGTCCGATTTTTTTATTTTTTTATTTTTGTCTAATATGGTTTGATTCACAACCAAAAACAATAAAATCAATGTTAAAATTCATTTAACGAAATAGTTTTGTTGTAAGCCCATTTCAACCAGAATCTACTTATAGGACTCGAAAATATTGGGTGTAAGTACTTGGGGTTCGATTTTTTTTTTTTGGATTTTTGTCTAATATGGTTTGATTCACAACCAAAAACAATAAAATCAATGTAAAAATTCATTTAACGAAATAGTTTTGTTGTAAGCCCATTTCAACCAGAATCTACTAGGACTCGAAAATTTTGTGTGTAAGTACTTAGGGTCGATTTTTTTTTTGGATTTTTGTCTAATATGCTTTGATTCACAACCAAAATCAATAAAATCAATGTAAAAATTCATTTAACGAAATAGTTTTGTTGTAAGCCCATTTCAACAAGAATCTCCCACTACTCGAAAATTTGGGGTGTGAAAATTTTGGGTGTAAACACTAGGGGTCCGAATTTTTTTTGGATTTTTGTCTAATATGCTTTGATTCACAACCAAAAACAATAAAATCAATGTAAAAATTCATTTAACGAAATAGTTTTGTTGTAAGCCCATTTCAACCAGAATCTACTAGGACTCGAAAATTTTGGGTGTAAGTACTTTGAGTCCGATTTTTTTAATTTTTTTATTTTTGTCTAATATGGTTTGATTCACAACCAAAAACTATAAAATCAATGTTAAAATTCATTAAACGAAATAGTTTTGTTGTAAGCCCATTTCAACCAGAATCTACTTATAGGACTCGAAAATATTGGGTGTAAGTACTTGGGGTCCGATTTTCTTTTTTGGATTTTTGTCTAATATGGTTTGATTCACAACCAAAAACAATAAAAACAATGTAAAAATTCATTTAACGAAATAGTTTTTGTTGTAAGCCCATTTCAACCAGAATCTCCTACTACTTGAAAATTTTGGGTGTAAGCACTAGAGGTCCGATTTTTTTTTTTTTGGATTTTTGTCTAATATGGTTTGATTCACAACCAAAAACAATAAAATCAATGTAAAAATTCATTTAACGAAATAGTTTTGTTGTAAGCCCATTTCAACCAGAATCTACTAGGACTCGAAAATTTTGGGTGTAAGTACTCGGGGTCCGAGTTTTTTTTTTTGATTTTTGTCTAATGTGGTTTGATTCACAACCAAAAACAATAAAATCAATGTAAAAATTCATTTAACGAAATAGTTTTGTTGTAAGCCCATTTCAACCAGAATCTACTAAGACTCGAAAATTTTGGGTGTTAGTACTTGGGGTCCGATTTTTTTTTTTTGGATTTTTGTCTAAAATGGTTTGATTCACAACCAAAAACAATAAAATCAATGTAAAAATTCATTTAACGAAATAGTTTTGTTGTAAGCCCATTTCAACCAGAATCTACTAGGACTCGAAAATTTTGGGTGTAAGTACTTTGAGTCCGATTTTTTTATTTTTTTATTTTTGTCTAATATGGTTTGATTCACAACCAAAAACAATAAAATCAATGTAAAAATTCATTTAACGAAATAGTTTTGTTGTAAGCCCATTTCAACCAGAATCTACTAGGACTCGAAAATTGTCGGTGTAAGTACTTGGGGTCCGATTTTTTTCTTGGATTTTTGTCTAACATGGTTTTATTCACAACCAAAAACAATAAAATGAATGTAAAAGTTCATTTAACGAAATAGTTTTGTTGTAAGCCCATTTCAACCAGAAGCTACTAGGACTCGAAAATTTTGGGTGTAAGTACTTGGGGTCCGATTTTTTTTTTGGATTTTTGTCTAATATGGTTTAATTCACAACCAAAAACAATTAAATCAATGTAAAAATTCATTTAACGAAATAGTTTTGTTGTAAGCCCATTTCAACCAGAATCTCCTACTAATCGAAAATTTGGGGTGTAAGCACTAGGGGTCCGAATTTTTTTTTTGGATTTTTGTCTGATATGGTTTGATTCACAACCAAAAACAATAAAATCAATGTAAAAATTCATTTAACGAAATAGTTTTGTTGTAAGCCCATTTCAACCAGAATCTACTAGGACTCGAAAATTTTGGGTGTAAGTACTTGAGGTCCGATTATTTTTTTCTTGGATTTTTGGCTAATATGGTATGATTCACAACCAAAAACAATAAAATCAATGTAAAATTTCATTTAACGAAATAGTTTTGTTGTAAGCCCATTTCAACCAGAATCTACTAGGACTCGAAAATTTTGGGTGTAAGTACGTGGGTCCGATTTTTTTTTTTTGATTTTTTGTCTAATATGGTTTGATTCACAACCAAAAACAATAAAATCAATGTAAAAATTCATTTAACGAAATAGTTTTGTTGTAAGCCCATTTCAACCAGAATCTACTAGGACTCGAAAATTTTGGGTGTAAGTACTTGGGGTCTGATTTTTTTTTTTTTTGGATTTTTGTCTAATATGGTTTGATTCACAACCAAAAACAATAAAATCAATGTAAAAATTCATTTAACGAAATAGTTTTGTTGTAAGCCCATTTCAACCAGAATCTACTAGGACTCGAAAATTTTGGGTGTAAGTACTTGAGGTCCGATTATTTTTTTCTTGGATTTTTGGCTAATATGGTATGATTCACAACTTAAAACAATAAAATCAATGTAAAATTTCATTTAACGAAATAGTTTTGTTGTAAGCCCATTTCAACCAGAATCTACTAGTACTCGAAAATTTTGGGTGTAAGTACTTGGGGTCCGATTTTTTTTTGGATTTTTGTCTAATATGGTTTGATTCACAACCAAAAACAATAAAATCAATGTATAAATTCATTTAACGAAATTGTTTTGTTGTAAGCCCATTTCAACCAGAATCTACTAGGACTCGAAAATTTTGGGTGCAAGTACGTGGGTCCGATTTTTTTTTTTTGATTTTTTGTCTAATATGGTTTGATTCACAACCAAAAACAATAAAATCAATGTAAAAATTCATTTAACGAAATAGTTTTGTTGTAAGCCCATTTCAACCAGAATCTACCAGGACTCGAAAATTTTGGGTGTAAGTACTTGGGGTCCAATTTTTTTTTTTGGATTTTTGTCTAATATGGTTTGATTCACAACCAAAAACAATAAAATCAATGTAAAAATCATTTAACGAAATAGTTTTGTTGTAAGCCCATTTCAACCAGAATCTACTAGGACTCAAAATTTTTGGGTGTAAGTACTTGGGGTCCGATTTTTTTTTTGGATTTTTGTCTAATATGGTTTGATTCACAACCAAAAACAATAAAATCAATGTAAAAATTCATTTAACGAAATAGTTTTGTTGTAAGCCAATTTTAACCAGAATTTACTAGGACTCGAAAATTTTGGGTGTAAGTACTTGGGGTCCAATTTTGTTTTTTTTGGATTTTTGTCTAATATGGTTTGAATCACAACCAAAAACAATAAAATCAATGTAAAAATCCATTTAACGAAATAGTTTTGTTGTAAGCCCATTTCAACCAGAATCTACTAGGACTCGAAAATTTTTGGGTTTAAGTACTTGGGGTCCGATTTTTTTTTTTGGATTTTTGTCTAATATGGTTTGATTCACAACCAAAAACAATAAAACCCATTTAAAAATTAATTTAACGAAATAGTTTTGTTGTAAGCCCATTTCAACCAGAATCTACTAGGACTCGAAAATTTTGGGTGTTAGTACTTGGGGTCCGATTTTTTTTTTTGGATTTTTGTCTAATATGGTTTGATTCACAACCAAAAACAATAAAATCAATGTAAAAATTCATTTAACGAAATAGTTTTGTTGTAAGCCCATTTCAACCAGAATCTAAAAGGACTCAAAAATTTTGGGTGTAAGTACTTGGGGTCCGATTTTTTTGTAGATTTTTGTCTAATATGGTTTGATTCACAACCAAAAACCATAAAATCAATGTAAAAATTCATTTAAAGAAATAGTTTTGTTGTAAGCCCATTTCAACAAAAATCTCCTACTACTCGAAAATTTGCGGTGTGAAAATTTTGGGTGTAAGCACTAGGGGTCCGATTTTTTTTTGGATTTTTGTCTAATATGGTTTGATTCACAACCAAAAACAATAAAATCAATGTAAAAATTCATTTAACGAAATAGTTTTGTTGTAAGCCCATTTCAACCAGAATCTACTAGTGCTTACACCCAAAATTTTCGAGTCCTAGTAGATTCTGGTTGAACTGGGCTTACAACAAAACCATTTAGTTAAATGAATTTTTACATTGATTTTATTGTTTTTGGTTATGAATCAAAGCATATTAGACAAAAAATTTTACAGGACTCGAAAATTTTGGGTGTAAGTACTTGGGGTCCGATTTTTTTTTTTTTTTGGATTTTTGTTTAATATGGTTTGATTCACAACCAAAAACAATAAAATCAATGTAAAAATTCATTTAACGTAATAGTTTTGTTGTAAGCCCATTTCAACCAGAATCTACTAGGACTCGAAAATTTTGGGTGTAAGTACTTAGGGTCCGATTTTTTTTTTGGATTTTAGTCTAATATGGTTTGATTCACAACCAAAAACAATAAAATCAATGTAAAAATTCATTTAACGAAATAGTTTTGTTGTAAGCCCATTTCAACCAGAATCTAAAAGGACTCGAAAATTTTGGGTGTAAGTACTTGGGGTCCAATTTTTTTTTTTTTTTGGATTTTTGTCTAATATGGTTTGATTCACAACCAAAAACAATAAAATCAATGTAAAAATTCATTTAACGAAATAGTTTTGTTGTAAAAATCTACTAGGACTCGAAAATTTTGGGTGTAAGTACTTGGGGTCCGATTTATTTTTTTGGATTTTTGTCTAATATGGTTTGATTCACAACCAAAAACAATAAAATCAATGTAAAAATTCATTTAACGAAATAGTTTTGTTGTAAGCCCATTTTAACCAGAATTTACTAGGACTCGAAAATTTTGGGTGTAAGTACTTGGGGTCCAATTTTGTTTTTTTTGGATTTTTGTCTAATATGGTTCGATTCACAACCAAAAACAATAAAATCAATGTAAAAATTCATTTAACGAAATAGTTTTGTTGTAAGCCCATTTCAACCAGAATCTACTAGGACTCGAAAATTTTGGGTGTAAGTACTTGGGGTCCGATTTTTTTTTTTGGATTTTTGTCTAATATGGTTTGATTCACAAAAAAAAACAATAAAACCCATTTAAAAATTCATTTAACGAAATAGTTTTGTTGTAAGCTCATTTCAACCAGAATCTACTAGGACTCGAAAATTTTGGGTGTAAGTACTTGGGGTCCGATTTTTTTTTTTTGGATTTTTGTCTAATATGGTTTGATTCACAACCAAAAATAAAAAAATCAATGTAAAAATTCATTTAACGAAATATTTTTGTTGTAAGCCCATTTCAACCAGAATCTAAAAGGACTCGAAAATTTTGGGTGTAAGTACTTGGGTCCGACTTTTTTTTTTAATTTTTGTCTAATATGTTTTGATTACAACCAAAAACAATAAAAACAATGTAAAAATTCATTTAACGAAATAGTTTTGTTGTAAGCCCATTTCAACCAGAATCTACTAGGACTCGAAAATTTTGGGTGTAAGTACTTGGAGTCCGATTTTATTTTTGGATTTTTGTCTAATATGGTTTGATTCACAACCAAAAACAATAAAATCAATGTAAAAATTCATTTAACGAAATAGTTTTGTTGTAAGCCCATTTCAACCAGAATCTACTAGGACTCGAAAATTTTGGGTGTAAGTACTTGGGGTCCGATTTTATTTTTGGATTTTTGTCTAATATGGTTTGATTCACAACCAAAAACAATAAAATCAATGTAAAAATTCATTTAACGAAATAGTTTAATTGTAAGCCCATTTCAACCAGAATCTACTAGGACTCGAAAATTTTGGGTGTAAGTACTTTGAGTCCGATTTTAATTTTTTTTGGTTTTTTGTCTAATATTGTTTGATTCACAACCAAAAACAATAAAATCAATGTAAAAATTCATTTAACGAAATAGTTTTGTTGTAAGCCTATTTCAACCAGAATCTACTAGGACTCGAAAATTTTGGGTGTAAGTACTTGGAGTCCGATTTTATTTTTGGATTTTTGTCTAATATGGTTTGATTCACTACCAAAAACAATAAAATCAATGTAAAAATTCATTTAACGAAATAGTTTTGTTGTAAGCCCATTTCAACCAGAATCTACTAGGACTCGAAAATTTTGGGTGTAAGTACTTGGAGTCCGATTTTATTTTTGTCTAATTTGGTTTGATTCACAACCAAAAACAATAAAATCAATGTAAAAATTCATTTAACGAAATAGTTTTGTTGTAAGCCCATTTCAACCAGAATCTACTAGGACTCGAACATTTTGGGTGTAAGTACTTGGGGTCCGATTTTTTTTTTGGATTTTTGTCTAATATGGTTTGATTCACAACCAAAAACAATAAAATCAATGTAAAAATTCATTTAACGAAATAGTTTTGTTGTAAGCCCATTTCAACCAGAATCTACTAGGACTCGAAAATTTTGGGTGTAAGTACTTGGGGTCCAATTTTTTTTTTTCTTGGATTTTTGTCTAATATGGTTTGATTCACAACCAAAAACAATAAAATCAATGTAAAAATTCATTTAACGAAATAGTTTTGTTGTAAAAATCTACTAGGACTCGAAAATTTTGGGTGTAAGTACTTGGGGTCCGGTTTATTTTTTTGGATTTTTGTCTAATATGGTTTGATTCACAACCAACAACAATAAAATCAATGTAAAAATTAATTTAACGAAATAGTTTTGTTGTAAGCCCATTTCAACCAGAATCTACTAGGATTCGAAAATTTTGGGTGTAAGTACTTGGGGTCCGATTTTTTTTTTTTTTGGATTTTTGTCTAATATGGTTTGATTCACAACCAAAAACAATAAAATCAAATCATTTAACGAAATGGTTTTGTTGTAAGCCCATTTCAACCAGAATCTACTAGGACTCGAAAATTTTGGGTGTAAGTACTTGGGGTCCGATTTTTTTTTTTTTTTTATTTTTGTCTAATATGGTTTGATTCACAACCAAAAACAATAAAATCAATGTAAAAATTCATTTAACGAAATAGTTTTGTTGTAAGCCCATTTTAACCAGAATTTACTAGGACTCGAAAATTTTGGGTGTAAGTACTTGAAGTCCAATCTTGTTTTTTTTGGATTTTTCTCTAATATGGTTTGATTCACAACCAAAAACAATAAAATCAATGTAAAAATTCATTTAACGAAATAGTTTTGTTGTAAGCCCATTTCAACCAGAATCTACTAGGACTCGAAAATTTTGGGTGTAAGTACTTGGGGTCCGATTTTTTTTTTGGATTTTTGTCTAATATGGTTTGATTCACAAAAAAAAACAATAAAACCCATGTAAAAATTCATTTAACGAAATAGTTTTGTTGTAAGCCCATTTCAACCAGAATCTACTAGGACTCGAAAATTTTGGGTGTAAGTACTTGGGGTCCGATTTTTTTTTTTGGATTTTTGTCTAATATGGTTTGATTCACAACCAAAAACAATAAAATCAATGTAAAAATTCATTTAACGAAATAGTTTTGTTGTAAGCCCATTTCAACCAGAATCTAAAAGGACTCGAAAATTTGGGGTGTAAGTACTGCGGTCCAATTTTTTTTTTAATTTTTGTCTAATATGGTTTGATTCACAACCAAAAACAATAAAATCAATGTAAAAATTCCATTAACGAAATAGTTTTGTTGTAAGCCCATTTCAACCAGAATCTACTAGGACTCGAAAATTTTGGGTGTAAGTACTTGGGGTCCGATTTTTTTTTTTGTATTTTTGTCTAATATGGTTTGATTCACAACCAAAAACAATAAAATCAATGTAAAAATTCATTTAACGAAATAGTTTTGTTGTAAACCCATTTCAACCAGAATATACTAGGACTCGAAAATTTTGGGTGTAAGTACTTGGGGTCCGATTTTTTTTTTTGGATTTTTGTCTAATATGGTTTGATTCACAACCAAAAACAATAAAATCAATGTAAAAATTCATTTAACGAAATAGTTTTGTTGTAAGCCCATTTCAACCAGAATCTACAAGGACTCGAAAATTTTGGGTGTAAGTACTTGGGGTCCGATTTTTTTTTTTGTTTTTTGTCTAATATGGTTTGATTCACAACCAAAAACAATAAAATCAATGTAAAAATTCATTTAACGAAATAGTTTTGTTGTAAGCCCATTTCAACCAGAATCTACTAGGACTCGAAAATTTTAGGTGTAAGTACTTGGGGTTCGATTTTTTTTTTGGACTTTTGTCTAATATGGTTTGATTTACAACCAAAAACAACAAAATCATCGTAAACATTCATTTAACGAAATAGTTTTGTTGTAAGCCCATTTCAACCAGAATCTACTAGGACTCGAAAATTTTGGGTGTAAGTACTTGGGGTCCGATTTTTTTTTTTTTTTTTGATTTTTGTCTAATATGGTTTGATTCACAACCAAAAACAATAAAATCAATGTAAAAATTCATTTAACGAAATAGTTTTGTTGTAAGCCCATTTCAACCAGAATCTACTAGGACTCGAAAATTTTAGGTGTAAGTAGTTGGGGTCCGATTCTTTTTTTGGATTTTTGTCTAATATGGTTTGATTCACAACCAAAAACAATAAAATCAATGTAAAAATTCATTTAACGAAATAGTTTTGTTGTAAGCCCATTTCAAAAAGAATCTACTAGGACTCGAAAATTTTGGGTGTAAGTACTAGGGGTACGATTTTTTTTTTGGATTTTTCTCTAATATGGTTTGATTCACAACCAAAAACAATAAAATCAATGTAAAAATTCATTTAACGAAATAGTTTTGTTGTAAGCCCATTTCAACCAGAATCTACTAGGACTCGAAAATTTTGGGTGTAAGTACTTGGGGTCCGTTTTTTTTTTGGGATTTTTGTCAATATGGTTTGATTCACAACCAAAAACAATAAAATCAATGTAAAAATTCATTTAACGAAATAGTTGTGTTGTAAGCCCATTTCAACCAGAATCTACTAGGACTCGAAAATTTTGGGTGTAAGTACTTGGGGTCCGATTTTTTTTTTGGATTTTTGTCTAATGTGGTTTGATTCACAACCAAAAACAATAAAATCAATGTAAAAATTCATTTAACGAAATAGTTTTGTTGTAAGCCCATTTCAACCAGAATCTCCTACTACTCAAAAATTTTGGGTGTAAGCACTAAGGGTCCGAATATTTTTTTTTGGATTTTTGTCTAATATGGTTTGATTTACAACTAAAAACAATAAAATCAATGTAAAAATTCATTTAACGAAATAGTTTTGTTGTAAGCCCATTTCAACCAGAATCTACTAGGACTCGAAAATTTTGGGTGTAAGCACTAAGGGTCCGATTTTTTTTTTGGATTTTTGTTTAATATGGTTTGATTCACAACCAAAAACAATAAAATCAATGTAAAAATTTCATTTAACGAAATAGTTTTGTTGTAAGCCCATTTCAACCAGAATCTACTAGGACTCGAAAATCTTGGGTGTAAGTACTTGGGGTCCGATTTATTTTTTTGGATTTTTGTCTAATATGGTTTGATTCACAACCAAAAACAATAAAATCAATGTAAAAATTCATTTAACGAAATAGTTTTGTTGTAAGCCCATTTCAACCAGAATCTAAAAGGACTCGAAAATTTTGGGTGTAAGTACTTGGGGTCCGATTTATTTTTTTTTGGATTTTTCGTCTAATATGGTTTGACTCACAACCAAAAACAATAAAATCAATGTAAAAATTCATTTAACGAAATAGTTTTGTTGTAAGCCCATTTCAACCAGAATCTACTAGGACTCGAAAATTTTGGGTGTAAGTACTTGGGGGTCCGATTTTTTTTTTTTGGATTTTTGTCTAATATGGTTTGATTCACAACCAAAAACAATAAAATCAATGTAAAAATTCATTTAACGAAATAGTTTTGTTGTAAGCCCATTTCAACCAGAATCTACTAGGACTCAAAAATTTGGGGTGTAAGTACTTGGGGTCCGATTTTTTTCTTGGATTTTTGTCTAATATGGTTTGATTCACAACCAAAAACAATAAAATCAATGTAAAAATTCATTTAACGAAATAAATTTGTTGTAAGCCCATTTCAACCAGAATCTACTAGGACTCAAAAATTTTGGGTGTAAGGACTTGGGGTCCGATTTTTTTTTTTTGGATTTTTGTCTAATAGGCTTTGATTCACAACCAAAAACAATAAAATCAAAGTAAAAATTCATATAACGAAATAGTTTTGTACTTGGGGTCCGATTTTTTTTTTTTTTTTTGGATTTTTGTCTAATATGGTTTGATTCACAACCAAAAACAATAAAATCAATGTAAAAATTCATTTAGCGAAATAGTTTTGTTGTAAGCCCATTTCAACCAGAATCTACTAGGACTCAAAAATTTTTGGTGTAAGTACTTGGGGTCCAATTTTTTTTTTTTTTGGATTTTTGTCTAATATGGTTTGATTCACAACCAAAAACAATAAAATCAATGTAAAAATTCATTTAACGAAATAGTTTTGTTGTAAAAATCTACTAGGACTCGAAAATTTTGGGTGTAAGTACTTGGGGTCCGATTTATTTTTTTGGATTTTTGTCTAATATGGTTTGATTCACAACCAAAAACAATAAAATCAATGTAAAAATTCATTTAACGAAATAGTTTTGTTGTAAGCCCATTTTAACCAGAATTTACTAGGACTCGAAAATTTTGGGTGTAAGTACTTAGGGTCCAATTTTGTTTTTTTTTGGATTTTTGTCTAATATGGTTTGATTCACAACCAAAAACAATAAAATCAATGTAAAAATTCATTTAACGAAATAGTTTTGTTGTAAGCCCATTTTAACCAGAATCTACTAGGACTCGAAAATTTTGGGTGTAAGTACTTGGGGTCCGATTTTTTTTTTTTTGATTTTTGTCTAATATGGTTTGATTCACAAAAAAAAACAATAAAATCAATGTAAAAATTCATTTAACGAAATAGTTTTGTTGTAAGCCCATTTCAACCAGAATCTACTAGGACTCGAAAATTTTGGGTGTAAGTACATGGGGTCCGATTTTTTTTTTTTTTTATTTTTGTCTAATATGGTTTGATTCACAACCAAAAACAATAAAATCAATGTAAAAATTCATTTAACGAAATAGTTTTGTTGTAAGCCCATTTCAACCAGAATCTAAAAGGACTCGAAAATTTTGGGTGTAAGTACTTGGGTCCGACTTTTTTTTTTTTAATTTTTGTCTAATATGTTTTGATTACAACCAAAAACAATAAAATCAATGTAAAAATTCATTTAACGAAATAGTTTTGTTGTAAGCCCATTTCAACCAGAATCTACTAGGACTCGAAAATTTTGGGTGTAAGTACTTGGAGTCCGATTTTATTTTTGGATTTTTGTCTAATATGGTTTGATTCACAACCAAAAACAATAAAATCAATGTAAAAATTCATTTAACGAAATAGTTTTGTTGTAAGCCCATTTCAACCAGAATCTACTAGGACTCGAAAATTTTGGGTGTAAGTACTTGGAGTCCGATTTTATTTTTGGATTTTTGTCTAATATGGTTTGATTCACAACCAAAAACAATAAAATCAATGTAAAAATTCATTTAACGAAATAGTTTTATTGTAAGCCCATTTCAACCAGAATCTACTAGGACTCGAAAATTTTGGGTGTAAGTACTTTGAGTCCGATTTTTATTTTTTTTGGTTTTTTGTCTAATATGGTTTGATTCACAACCAAAAACAATAAAATCAATGTAAAAATTCATTTAACGAAATAGTTTTGTTGTAAGCCTATTTCAACCAGAATCTACTAGGACTCGAAAATTTTGGGTGTAAGTACTTGGAGTCCGATTTTATTTTTGGATTTTTGTCTAATATGGTTTGATTCACAACCAAAAACAATAAAATCAATGTAAAAATTCATTTAACGAAATAGTTTTGTTGTAAGCCCATTTCAACCAGAATCTACTAGGACTCGAAAATTTTGGGTGTAAGTACTTGGAGTCCGATTTTATTTTTGGATTTTTGTCTAATTTGGTTTGATTCACAACCAAAAACAATAAAATCAATGTAAAAATTCATTTAACGAAATAGTTTTGTTGTAAGCCCATTTCAACCAGAATCTACTAGGACTCGAAAATTTTGGGTGTAAGTACTTGGGGTCCGATTTTTTTTTTGGATTTTTGTCTAATATGGTTTGATTCGCAACCAAAAACAATAAAATCAATGTAAAAATTCATTTAACGTAATAGTTTTGTTGTAACCTAAGCCCATTTCAACCAGAATCTACTAGGACTCGAAAATTTTGGGTGTAAGTACTTAGGGTCCGATTTTTTTTTTTTTTTAGATTTTTGTCTAATATGGTTTGATTCACAACCAAAAACAATAAAATCAATGTAAAAATTCATTTAACGAAATAGTTTTGTTGTAAGCCCATTTCAACCAGAATCTACCAGGACTCGAAAATTTTGGGTGTAAGTACTTGGGGTCCAATTTTTTTTTTTTTTTGGATTTTTGTCTAATATGGTTTGATTCACAACCAAAAACAATAAAATCAATGTAAAAATTCATTTAACGAAATAGTTTTGTTGTAAAAATCTACTAGGACTCGAAAATTTTGGGTGTAAGTACTTGGGGTCCGATTTATTTTTTTGGATTTTTGTCTAATATGGTTTGATTCACAACCAAAAACAATAAAATCAATGTAAAAATTCATTTAACGAAATAGTTTTGTTGTAAGCCCATTTCAACCAGAATCTACTAGGACTCGAAAAATTTTGGGTGTAAGTATGTACTTGGGGTCCGATTTTTTTTTTTGTTGGATTTTTGTCTAATATGGTTTGATTCACAACCAAAAACAATAAAATCAAATCATTTAACGAAATAGTTTTGTTGTAAGCCCATTTCAACCAGAATCTACTAGGACTCGAAAATTTTGGGTGTAAGTACTTAGGGTCCGATTTTTTTTTTTAGATTTTTGTCTAATATGGTTTGATTCACAACCAAAAACAATAAAATCAATGTAAAAATTCATTTAACGAAATAGTTTTGTTGTAAGCCCATTTCAACCAGAATCTACTAGGACTCGAAAATTTTGGGTGTAAGTACTTGGGGTCCAATTTTTTTTTTTTTTTGGATTTTTGTCTAATATGGTTTGATTCACAACCAAAAACAATAAAATCAATGTAAAAATTCATTTAACGAAATAGTTTTGTTGTAAGCCCATTTCAACCAGAATCTTCTAGGACTCGAAAATTTTGGGTGTAAGTACTTGGGGTCCGATTTATTTTTTTGGATTTTTGTCTAATATGGTTTGATTCACAACCAAAAACAATAAAATCAATGTAAAAATTAATTTAACGAAATAGTTTTGTTGTAAGCCCATTTCAACCAGAATCTACTAGGACTCGAAAATTTTGGGTGTAAGTACTTGGGGTCCGATTTTTTTTTTTGTATTTTTGTCTAATATGGTTTGATTCACAACCAAAAACAATAAAATCAATGTAAAAATTCATTTAACGAAATAGTTTTGTTGTAAGCCCATTTCAACCAGAATCTACTAGGACTCGAAAATTTTGGGTGTAAGTACTTGGGGTCCGATTTTTTTTTTGGATTTTTGTCTAATATGGTTTGATTCACAACCAAAAACAATAAAATCAATGTAAAAATTCATTTAACGAAATAGTTTTGTTGTAAGCCCATTTCAACCAGAATCTACAAGGACTCGAAAATTTTGGGTGTAAGTACTTGGGGTCCGATTTTTTTTTTTTTTTGGATTTTTGTCTAATATGGTTTGATTCACAACCAAAAACAATAAAATCAATGTAAAAATTCATTTAACGAAATAGTTTTGTTGTAAGCCCATTTCAACCAGAATCTACTAGGACTCGAAAATTTTAGGTGTAAGTACTTGGGGTTCGATTTTTTTTATGGACTTTTGTCTAATATGGTTTGATTCACAACCAAAAACAACAAAATCATCGTAAACATTCATTTAACGAAATAGTTTTGTTGTAAGCCCATTTCAACTAGAATCTACTAGAAATCTACTAGGAAATGGGCTTACAACAAAACCATTTCGTTAAATGAATTTTTACATTGATTTTATTGTTTTTGGTTATGAATCAAAGCATATTAGACAAAAAATTTTACAGGACTCGAAAATTTTGGGTGTAAGTACTTGGGGTCCGATTTTTTTTTTTCGGATTTTTGTTTAATATGGTTTGATTCACAACCAAAAAAAATAAAATCAATGTAAAAATTCATTTAACGAAATAGTTTTGTTGTAAGCCAATTTCAACCAGAATCTACTAGGACTCGAAAATTTTGGGTGTAAGTACTTGGGGTCCGATTTTTTTTTTGGATTTTTGTCTAATATGGTTTGATTCACAACCAAAAACAATAAAATCAATGTAAAAATTCATTTAACGAAATAGTTTTGTTGTAAGCCCATTTCAACCAGAATCTACTAGGACTCGAAAATTTTGGGTGTAAGTACTTGGGGTCCGATTTTTTTTTTTTAGATTTTTGTCTAATATGGTTTGATTCACAACCAAAAACAATAAAATCAATGTAAAAATTCATTTAACGAAATAGTTTTGTTGTAAGCCCATTTCAACCAGAATCTACCAGGACTCGAAAATTTTGGGTGTAAGTACTTGGGGTCCAATTTTTTTTTTTTTTTGGATTTTTGTCTAATATGGTTTGATTCACAACCAAAAACAATAAAATCAATGTAAAAATTCATTTAACGAAATAGTTTTGTTGTAAGCCCATTTCAACCAGAATCTACTAGGCCTCGAAAATTTTGGGTGTGAGTACTTGGGGTCCGATTTATTTTTTTGGATTTTTGTCTAATATGGTTTGATTCACAACCAAAAACAATAAAATCATTGTAAAAATTAATTTAACGAAATAGTTTTGTTGTAAGCCCATTTCAACCAGAATCTACTAGGACTCGAAAATTTTGGGTGTAAGTACTTGGGGTCCGATTTTTTTTTTGTATTTTTGTCTAATATGGTTTGATTCACAACCAAAAACAATAAAATCAATGTAAAGATTCATTTAACGAAATAGTTTTGTTGTAAGCCCATTTCAACCAGAATCTACTAGGACTCGAAAATTTTGGGTGTAAGTACTTGGGGTCCGATTTTTTTTTTGGATTTTTGTTTAATATGGTTTGATTCACAACCAAAAACAATAAAATCAATGTAAAAATTCATTTAACGAAATAGTTTTGTTGTAAGCCCATTTCAACCAGAATCTACAAGGACTCGAAAATTTTGGGTGTAAGTACTTGGGGTCCGATTTTTTTTTTTTTGGATTTTTGTCTAATATGGTTTGATTCACAACCAAAAACAATAAAATCAATGTAAAAATTCATTTAACGAAATAGTTTTGTTGTAAGCCCATTTCAACCAGAATCTACTAGGACTCGAAAATTTTAGGTGTAAGTACTTGGGGTTCGATTTTTTTTTTGGACTTTTGTCTAATATGGTTTGATTCACAACCAAAAACAACAAAATCATCGTAAACATTCATTTAACGAAATAGTTTTGTTGTAAGCCCATTTCAACCAGAATCTACTAGGACTCCAAAATTTTGGGTGTAAGTACTTGGGGTCCGATTTTTTTTTTTTTTTGATTTTTGTCTAATATGGTTTGATTCACAACCAAAAACAATAAAATCAATGTAAAAATTCTTTTAACGAAATAGTTTTGTTGTAAGCCCATTTCAACCAGAATCTACTAGGACTCGAAAATTTTGGGTGTAAGTAGTTGGGGTCCGATTCTTTTTTTGAATTTTTGTCTAATATGGTTTGATTCACAACCAAAAACAATAAAATCAATGTAAAAATTCATTTAACGAAATAGTTTTGTTGTAAGCCCATTTCAACCAGAATCTACTAGGACTCGAAAATTTTGGGTGTAAGTACTTGGGGTACGATTTTTTTTTTGGATTTTTCTCTAATATGGTTTGATTCACAACCAAAAACAATAAAATCAATGTAAAAATTCATTTAACGAAATAGTTTTGTTGTAAGCCCATTTCAACCAGAATCTACTAGGACTCGAAAATTTTGGGTGTAAGTACTTGGGGTCCGTTTTTTTTTTGGGATTTTTGTCAATATGGTTTGATTCACAACCAAAAACAATAAAATCAATGTAAAAATTCATTTAACGAAATAGTTGTGTTGTAAGCCCATTTCAACCAGAATCTCCTACTACTCAAATATTTTGGGTGTAAGCACTAAGGGTCCGAATATTTTTTTTTGGATTTTTGTCTAATATGGTTTGATTTACAACTAAAAACAATAAAATCAATGTAAAAATTCATTTAATGAAATAGTTTTGTTGTAAGCCCATTTCAACCAGAATCTACTAGGACTCGAAAATTTTGGGTGTAAGCACTAAGGGTCCGATTTTTTTTTTGGATTTTTGTTTAATATGGTTTGATTCACAACCAAAAACAATAAAATCAATGTAAAATTTTAATTTAACGAAATAGTTTTGTTGTAAGCCCATTTCAACCAGAATCTACTAGGACTCGAAAATTTTGGGTGTAAGTACTTGGGGTCAAATTTATTTTTTTGGATTTTTGTCTAATATGGTTTGATTCACAACCAAAAACAATAAAATCAATGTAAAAATTCATTTAACGAAATAGTTTTGTTGTAAGCCCATTTCAACCAGAATCTAAAAGGACTCGAAAATTTTGGGTGTAAGTACTTGGGGTCCGATTTATTTTTTTTTTGGATTTTTCGTCTAATATGGTTTGACTCACAACCAAAAACAATAAAATCAATGTAAAAATTCATTTAACGAAATAGTTTTGTTGTAAGCCCATTTCAACCAGAATCTACTAGGACTCGAAAATTTTGGGTGTAAGTACTTGGGGGTCCGATTTTTTTTTTTGGATTTTTGTCTAATATGGTTTGATTCACAACCAAAAACAATAAAATCAATGTAAAAATTCATTTAACGAAATAGTTTTGTTGTAAGCCCATTTCAACCAGAATCTACTAGGACTCAAAAATTTTGGGTGTAAGTACTTGGGGTCCGATTTTTTTTTTTGGATTTTTGTCTAATATGGTTTGATTCACAACCAAAAACAATAAAATCAATGTAAAAATTCATTTAACGAAATAAATATGTTGTAAGCCCATTTCAACCAGAATCTACTAGGACTCGAAAATTTTGGGTGTAAGTACTTGGGGTCCGATTTTTTTTTTTGGATTTTTGTCTAATAGGCTTTAATTCACAACCAAAAACAATAAAATCAATGTAAAAATTCATATAACGAAATAGTTTTGTACTTGGGGTCCGATTTTTTTTTTTTTTTGGATTTTTGTCTAATATGGTTTGATTCACAACCAAAAACAATAAAATCAATGTAAAAATTCATTTAACGAAATAGTTTTGTTGTAAGCCCATTTCAACCAGAATCTACAAGGACTCGAAAATTTTGGGTGTAAGTACTTATGGTCCGATTTTTTTTTTTTTGGATTTTTGTCTAATATGGTTTGATTCACAACCAAAAACAATAAAATCAATGTAAAAATTCATTTAACGAAATAGTTTTGTTGTAAGCCTATTTCAACCAGAATCTACTAGGACTCGAAAATTTTAGGTGTAAGTACTTGGGGCCCGATTTTTTTTTGGACTTTTGTCTAATATGGTTTGATTCACAACCAAAAACAACAAAATCATCGTAAACATTCATTTAACGAAATAGTTTTGTTGTAAGCCCATTTCAACCAGACTTGGGGTCCGATTTTTTTTTTTGGATTTTTGTCTAATATGGTTTGATTCACAACCAAAAACAATAAAATCAATGTAAAAATTCATTTAACGAAATAGTTTTGTTGTAAGCCCATTTCAACCAGAATCTAAAAGGTTTCGAAAATTTTGGGTGTAAGTACTTGGGTCCGATTTTTTTTTTTTGGATTTTTCGTCTAATATGGTTTGATTCACAACCAAAAACAATAAAATCAATGTTAAAATTCATTTAACGAAATAGTTTTGTTGTAAGCCCATTTCAACCAGAATCTACTAGGACTCGAAAATTTTGGGTGTAAGTACTTGGGGTCCGATTTTTTTTTTGGATTTTTGTCTAATATGGTTTGATTCACAACCAAAAACAATAAAATCAATGTAAAAATTCATTTAACGAAATAGTTTTGTTGTAAGCCCATTTCAACCACAATCTACTAGGACTCGAAAATTTTGGGTGTAAGTACTTTGAGTCCGATTTTTATTTTTTTTTATTTTTGTCTAATATGGTTTGATTCACAACCAAAAACAATAAAATCAATGTAAAAATTCATTTAACGAAATAGTTTTGTTGTAAGCCCATTTCAACCAGAATCTACTAGGACTCGAAAATTTTGGGTGTAAGCACTAGGGGTCCGAATTTTTTTTTTTTGGATTTTTATCTAATATGGTTTGATTCACAACCAAAAACAATAAAATCAATGTAAAAATTCATTTAACGAAATAGTTTTGTTGTAAGCCCATTTCAACCAGAATCTCCTACTACTTGAAAATTTGGGGTGTATAAATTTTCCGTGTAAGCACTAGGGGTCCGATTTTTTTTTTTGGATTTTTGTCTAATATGGTTTGATTCACAACCAAAAACAATAAAATCAATGTAAAAATTCATTTAACGAAATAGTTTTGTTGTAAGCCCATTTCAACCAGAATCTAAAAGGACTCGAAAATTTTGTTTGTAAGTACTTGGGGTCCGATTTTTTTTTTTTTTGATTTTTCGTCTAATATGGTTTGATTCACAACCAAAAACAATAAAATCAATGTAAAAATTCATTTAACGAAATAGTTTTGTTGTAAGCCCATTTCAACCAGAATCTACTAGGACTCGAAAATTTTGGGTGTAAGTACTTGGGGTCCGATTTTTTTTTTGGATTTTTGTCTAATATGGTTTGATTCACAACCAAAAACAATAAAATCAATGTAAAAATTCATTTAACGAAATAGTTTTGTTGTAAGCCCATTTCAACCAGAATCTACTAGGACTCGAAAATTTTGGGTGTAAGTACTTTGAGTCCGATTTTTATTTTTTTTTATTTTTGTCTAATATGGTTTGATTCACAACCAAAAACAATAAAATCAATGTAAAAATTCATTTAACGAAATAGTTTTGTTGTAAGCCCATTTCAACCAGAATCTACTAGGACTCGAAAATTTTGGGTGTAAGCACTAGGGGTCCGAATTTTTTTTTTTTGGATTTTTATCTAATATGGTTTGATTCACAACCAAAAACAATAAAATCAATGTAAAAATTCATTTAACGAAATAGTTTTGTTGTAAGCCCATTTCAACCAGAATCTCCTACTACTCGAAAATTTGGGGTGTATAAATTTTCCGTGTAAGCACTAGGGGTCCGATTTTTTTTTGGATTTTTGTCTAATATGGTTTGATTCACAACCAAAAACAATAAAATCTATGTAAAAATTCATTTAACGAAATAGTTTTGTTGTAAGCCTATTTCAACCAGAATCTACTAGGACTCGAAAATTTTGGTGTAAGTACTTGGGGTCCGATTTTTTTTTTTGGATTTTTGTCTAATATGGTTTGATTCACAACCAAAAACAATAAAATCAATGTAAAAATTCATTTAACGAAATAGTTTTGTTGTAAGCCCATTTCAACCAGAATCTACTAGGACTCGAAAATTTTGGGTGTAAGTACTTGGGGTCAGATTTTTTTTTTTTGGATTTTTGTCTAATATGGTTTGACTTACAACCAAAAACAATAAAATCAATGTAAAAATTCATTTAACGAAATAGTTTTGTTGTAAGCCCATTTCAACCAGAATCTAATAGGACTCAAAAATTTTGGGTGTAAGTACTTGGAGTTCGATTTTTTTTGTAGATTTTTGTCTAATATGGTTTGATTCACAACCAAAAACAATAAAATCAATGTAAAAATTCATTTAACGAAATAGTTATGTTGTAAGCCCATTTCAACCAGAATCTAAAATGACTCGAAAACTTTGGGTGTAAATACTTGGGGTCCAATCTTGTTTTTTTTGGATTTTTGTCTAATATGGTTTGATTTCAACCAAAAACAATAAAATCAATTTAAAAATTCATTTAACGAAATAGTTTTGTTGTAAGCCCATTTCAACCAGAATCTACTAGGACTCGAAAATTTTGGGTGTAAGTACTTGGGGTCCGATTTTATTTTTGGATTTTTGTCTAATATGGTTTGATTCACAACCAAAAACAATAAAATCAATGTAAAAATTCATTTAACGAAATAGTTTTGTTGTAAGCCCATTTCAACCAGAATCTACTAGGACTCGAAAATTTTGGGTGTAAGTACTTGGGGTCCGATTTTTTTTTTTGGATTTTTGTCTAATATGGTTTGATTCACAACCAAAAACAATAAAATTAATGTAAAAATTCATTTAACGAAATAGTTTTGTTGTAAGCCCATTTCAACCAGAATCTACTAGGACTCGAAAATTTTGGGTGTAAGTACTTTGAGTCCGATTTTTATTTTTTTTTTATTTTTGTCTAATATGGTTTGATTCACAACCCAAAACAATAAAATCAATGTAAAAATTCATTTAACGAAATAGTTTTGTTGTAAGCCCATTTCAACCAGAATCTACTAGGACTCGAAAATTTTGGGTGTAAGTACTTGGGGTCCGATTTTTTTTTTTGAATTTTTTTTTTGATTTCACAACCAAAAACAATAAAATCAATGTAAAAATTCATTTAACAAAATAGTTTTGTTGTAAGCCCATTTCAACCAGAATCTCCTACTACTCGAAAATTTTGGGTGTAAGCACTAGGGGTCCGAATTTTTTTTTTTTGGATTTTTGTCTAATATGGTTTGATTCACAACCAAAAACAATAAAATCAATGTAAAAATTCATTTAACGAAATAGTTTTGTTGTAAGCCCATTTCAACCAGAATCTTCTACTACTCGAAAATTTGGGGTGTATAAATTTTCGGTGTAAGCACTAGGGGTCCGATTTTTTTTTTGGATTTTTGTCTAATATGGTTTGATTCACAACCAAAAACAATAAAATCTATGTAAAAATTCATTTAACGAAATAGTTTTGTTGTAAGCCCATTTCAACCAGAATCTACTAGGACTCGAAAATTTTGGGTGTAAGTACTTTGAGTCCGATTTTTATTTTTTTTTATTTTTGTCTAATATGGTTTGATTCACAACCAAAAACAATAAAATCAATGTAAAAATTCATTTAACGAAATAGTTTTGTTGTAAGCCCATTTCAACCAGAATCTACTAGGACTCGAAAATTTTGGGTGTAAGCACTAGGGGTCCGAATTTTTTTTTTTTGGATTTTTATCTAATATGGTTTGATTCACAACCAAAAACAATAAAATCAATGTAAAAATTCATTTAACGAAATAGTTTTGTTGTAAGCCCATTTCAACCAGAATCTCCTACTACTCGAAAATTTGGGGTGTATAAATTTTCCGTGTAAGCACTAGGGGTCCGATTTTTTTTTTGGATTTTTGTCTAATATGGTTTGATTCACAACCAAAAACAATAAAATCTATGTAAAAATTCATTTAACGAAATAGTTTTGTTGTAAGCCTATTTCAACCAGAATCTACTAGGACTCGAAAATTTTGGTGTAAGTACTTGGGGTCCGATTTTTTTTTGGATTTTTGTCTAATATGGTTTGATTCACAACCAAAAACAATAAAATCAATGTAAAAATTAATTTAACGAAATAGTTTTGTTGTAAGCCCATTTCAACCAGAATCTACTAGGACTCGAAAATTTTGGGTGTAAGTACTTGGGGTCAGATTTTTTTTTTTGGTTTTTTGTCTAATATGGTTTGATTTACAACCAAAAACAATAAAATCAATGTAAAAATTCATTTAACGAAATAGTTTTGTTGTAAGCCCATTTCAACCAGAATCTAATAGGACTCAAAAATTTTGGGTGTAAGTACTTGGAGTTCGATTTTTTTTGTAGATTTTTGTCTAATATGGTTTGATTCACAACCAAAAACACTAAAATCAATGTAAAAATTCATTTAACGAAATAGTTATGTTGTAAGCCCATTTCAACCAGAATCTAAAAGGACTCGAAAATTTTGGGTGTAAATACTTGGGGTCCAATCTTGTTTTTTTTTGGATTTTTGTCTAATATGGTTTGATTTCAACCAAAAAACAATAAAATCAATTTAAAAATTCATTTAACGAAATAGTTTTGTTGTAAGCCCATTTCAACCAGAATCTACTAGGACTCGAAAATTTTGGGTGTAAGTACTTGGGGTCCGATTTTATTTTTGGATTTTTGTCTAATATGGTTTGATTCACAACCAAAAACAATAAAATCAATGTAAAAATTCATTTAACGAAATAGTTTTGTTGTAAGCCCATTTCAACCAGAATCTACTAGGACTCGAAAATTTTGGGTGTAAGTACTTGGGGTCCGATTTTTTTTTTTGGATTTTTGTCTAATATGGTTTGATTCACAACCAAAAACAATAAAATCAATGTAAAAATTCATTTAACGAAATAGTTTTGTTGTAAGCCCATTTCAACCAGAATCTACTAGGACTCGAAAATTTTGGGTGTAAGTACTTTGAGTCCGATTTTTATTTTTTTTTATTTTTGTCTAATATGGTTTGATTCACAACCCAAAACAATAAAATCAATGTAAAAATTCATTTAACGAAATAGTTTTGTTGTAAGCCCATTTCAACCAGAATCTACTAGGACTCGAAAATTTTGGGTGTAAGTACTTGGGGTCCGATTTTTTTTTTTGAATTTTTTTTTTGATTTCACAACCAAAAACAATAAAATCAATGTAAAAATTCATTTAACAAAATAGTTTTGTTGTAAGCCCATTTCAACCAGAATCTCCTACTACTCGAAAATTTTGGGTGTAAGCACTAGGGGTCCGAATTTTTTTTTTTTGGATTTTTGTCTAATATGGTTTGATTCACAACCAAAAACAATAAAATCAATGTAAAAATTCATTTAACGAAATAGTTTTGTTGTAAGCCCATTTCAACCAGAATCTTCTACTACTCGAAAATTTGGGGTGTATAAATTTTCGGTGTAAGCACTAGGGGTCCGATTTTTTTTTGGATTTTTGTCTAATATGGTTTGATTCACAACCAAAAACAATAAAATCAATGTAAAAATTCATTTAACGAAATAGTTTTGTTGTAAGCCCATTTCAACCAGAATCTACTAGGACTCGAAAATTTTGGTGTAAGTACTTGGGGTCCGATTTTTTTGTTTGGATTTTTGTCTAATATGCTTTGATTCACAACCAAAAACAATAAAATCAATGTAAAAATTCATTTAACGAAATAGTTTTGTTTTAAGCCCATTTCAACCAGAATCTACTAGGACTCGAAAATTTTGGGTGTAAGTACTTGGGGTCAGATTTTTTTTTTGGATTTTTGTCTAATATGGTTTGATTCACAACCAAAAACAATAAAATCAATGTAAAAATTCATTTAACGAAATAGTTTTGTTGTAAGCCCATTTCAACCAGAATCTAATAGGACTCAAAAATTTTGGGTGTAAGTACTTGGAGTTCGATTTTTTTTGTAGATTTTTGTCTAATATGGTTTGATTCACAACCAAAAACAATAAAATCAATGTAAAAATTTATTTAACGAAATAGTTATGTTGTAAGCCCATTTCAACCAGAATCTAAAAGGACTCGAAAACTTTGGGTGTAAGTACTTGGGGTCCGATTTTTTTTTTTTGGATTTTTGTCTAATATGGTTTGATTTCAACCAAAAACAATAAAATCAATTTAAAAATTCATTTAACGAAATAGTTTTGTTGTAAGCCCATTTCAACCAGAATCTACTAGGACTCGAAAATTTTGGGTGTAAGTACTTGGGGTCCGATTTTATTTTTGGATTTTTGTCTAATATGGTTTGATTCACAACCAAAAACAATAAAATCAATGTAAAAATTCATTTAACGAAATAGTTTTTGTTGTAAGCCCATTTCAACCAGAATCTACTAGTGCTTACACCCAAAATTTTCGAGTCCTATTAGATTCTGGTTGAAATGGGCTTACAACAAAACCATTTCGTTAAATGAATTTTTACATTGATTTTATTGTTTTTGGATATGAATCAAAGCATATTAGACAAAAAATTTTACAGGACTCGAAAATTTTGGGTGTAAGTACTTGGGGTCCGATTTTTTTTTTTGGATTTTTGTTTAAATTGTTTTGATTCACAACCAAAAACAATAAAATAAATGTAAAAATTCATTTAACGAAATAGTTTTGTTGTAAGCCCATTTCAACCAGAATCTCCTACTACTCGAAAATTTGGGGTGTAAGTACTATGGGTCCAAATATTTTTTTTTGGATTTTTGTCTAATATGGTTTGATTTACAACCAAAAACAATAAAATCAATGTAAAAATTCATTTAACGAAATAGTTTTGTTGTAAGCCCATTTCAACCAAAATCTACTAGGACTCGAAATTTTGGGTGTAAGTACTTGGGGTCCGATTTTTTTTTTTTGGTTTTTTGTCTAATATGCTTTGATTCACAACCAAAAACAATAAAATCAATGTAAAAATTCATATAACGAAATAGTTTTGTTGTAAGCCCATTTCAATTAGGATTTACTAGGACTCGAAAATTTTGGGTGTAAGTACTTGGGGTCCGATTTTTTTTTTGGATTTTTGTCTAATATGGTTAGATTCACAACCAAAAACAATAAAATCAATGTAAAAATTCATTTAACGAAATAGTTTTGTTGTAAGCCCATTTCAACCAGAATCTACTAGGACTCAAAAATTTGGGGTGTAAGTACTTGGGGTCCCATTTTTTTGTTAATTTTTGTCTAACATGGTTTGATTCACAACCAAAAACAATAAAATCAATGTAAAAATTCATTTAACGAAATAGTTTTGTTGTAAGCCCATTTCAACCAGAATCTAAAAGGACACGAAAATTTTGGGTGTAAGTACTTGGGGTCCGATTTTTTTTTTTTTGGATTTTTGTCTAATATGGTTTGATTACAACCAAAAACAATAAAATCAATGTAAAAATTCATTTAACGAAATAGTTTTGTTGTAAGCCCAATTCAACCAGAATCTACTAGGACTCGAAAATTTGGGGTGTAAGCACTATGGGTTCAAATATTTTTTTTTTGATTTTTGTCTAATATGGTTTGATTTACAACCAAAAACAATAAAATCAATGTTAAAATTCATTTAACGAAATAGTTTTGTTGTAAGCCCATTTCAACCAGAATCTACTGGGACTCGAAAATTTTGGGTGTAAGTACATGGGGTCTGATTTTTTTTTTGTGGATTTTTTGTCTAATATGGTTTGATTCACAACGAAAAACAATAAAATCAATGTAAAAATTCATTTAACGAAATAGTTTTGTTGTAAGCCCATTTCAACCAGAATCTACTAGGACTCGAAAATATTGGGTGTAAGTACTTGGGGTCCGATTTTTTTTGGATTTTTGTCTAATATGGTTTGATCCACAACCAAAAACAATAAAATCAATGTAAAAATTCATTTAACGAAATAGTTTTGTTGTAAGCGCATTTCAACCAGAATCTACTAGGACTCAAAAATTTTGGGTGTAAGTACTTGGGGTCCAATTTTTTTTTTTTGGATTTTTGTCTAATATGGTTTGATTCACAACCAAAAACAATAAAATCAATGTAAAAATTCATTTAACGAAATAGTTTTGTTGTAAGCCCATTTCAACCAGAATCTACTAGGACTCGAAATTTTGGGTGTAAGTACTTGGGGTCCGATTTTTTTTTTTGGTTTTTTGTCTAATATGCTTTGATTCACAACCAAAAACAATAAAATCAATGTAAAAATTCATATAACGAAATAGTTTTGTTGTAAGCCCATTTCAATTAGGATTTACTAGGACTCGAAAATTTTGGGTGTAAGTACTTGGGGTCCGATTTTTTTTTTGGATTTTTGTCTAATATGGTTTGATTCACAACCAAAAACAATAAAATCAATGAAAAAATTCATTTAACGAAATAGTTTTGTTGTAAGCCCATTTCAACCAGAATCTACGAGGACTCAAAAATTTTTGGTGTAAGTACTTGGGGTCCCATTTTTTTGTTAATTTTTGTCTAACATGGTTTGATTCACAACCAAAAACAATAAAATCAATGTAAAAATTCATTTAACGAAATAGTTTTGTTGTAAGCCCATTTCAACCAGAATCTAAAAGGACACGAAAATTTTGGGTGTAAGTACTTGGGGTCCGATTTTTTTTTTTTGGATTTTTGTCTAATATGGTTTGATTACAACCAAAAACAATAAAATCAATGTAAAAATTCATTTAACGAAATAGTTTTGTTGTAAGCCCATTTCAACCAGAATCTACTAGGACTCGAAAATTTTGGGTGTAAGTACTTGGAGTCCGATTTTATTTTTGGATTTTTGTCTAATATGGTTTGATTTACAACCAAAAACAATAAAATCAATGTAAAAATTCATTTAACGAAATAGTTTTGTTGTAAGCCCATTTCAACCAGAATCTACTAGGACTCGAAAATTTTGGGTGTAAGTACTTGGAGTCCGATTTTTTTTTTTGAATTTTTGTCTAATATGGTTTGAGTCACAATTGGGCTTACAACAAAACTATTTCGTTAAATAAATTTTTACATTGATTTTATTGTTTTTGGTTGTGAATCAAAGCATATTAGACGGTTAAATATGTTTTGATTCATAACCAAAAACAATAAAATCAATGTAAAAATTCATTTAACGAAATGGTTTTGTTGTAAGCCCATTTCAACCAGAATCTACTAGGACTCGAAAATTTTGGGTGTAAGTACTTGGGGTCCGATTTTTTTTTTTTAGATTTTTGTCTAATATGGTTTGATTCACAACCAAAAACAAAATCAATGTAAAAATTCATTTAACGAAATAGTTTTGTTGTAAGCCCATTTCAACCAGAATCTACTAGGACTCGATAATTTTGGGTGTAAGTAAATGGGGTCCGATTTTTTTTTTTTGGATTTTTGTTTAATGTGCTTTGATTCACAGCCAAAAACAATAAAATCAATGTACAAAATTCATTTAACGAAATAGTTTTGTTGTAAGCCCATTTCAACCAGAATCTACTAGGCCTCGAAAATTTTGGGTTGTAAGTACTTGGGGTCCGATTTTTTTTTTTTTTGGATTTTTGTCTAATATGGTTTGATTCACAACCAAAAACAATAAAATCAATGTAAAAATTCATTTAACGAAATAGTTTTGTTGTAAGCCCATTTCAACCAGAATCTACTAGGACTCAAAAATTTTGGGTGTAAGTACTTGGGGTCCGATTTTTTTCTTGGATTTTTGTCTAATATGGTTTGATTCACAACCAAAAACAATAAAATCAATGTAAAAATTCATTTAACGAAATAGTTTTGTTGTAAGCCCATTTCAACCAGAATCTACTAGGACTCGAAATTTTTGGGTGTAAGTACTTGGAGTCCGATTTTTTTTTTTGGATTTTTGCCTGATATGGTTTGATTCACAACCAAAAACAATAAAATCAATGTAAAAATTCATTTAACGAAATAGTTTTGTTGTAAGCCCATTTCAACCAGAATCTAAAAGGACTCAAAAATTTTGGGTGTAAGTACTTTGGGTCCGATTTTTTTCTTGGATTTTTGTCTAATATGGTTTTATTCACAACCAAAAACAATAAAATCAATGTAAAAATTCATTTAACGAAATAGTTTTGTTGTAAGCCCATTTCAACCAGAATCTACTAGGACTCGAAAATTTTGGGTGTAAGTACTTGGGGTCCGATTTTTTTTTGGATTTTTGTCTAATAGGCTTTGATTCACAACCAAAAACAATAAAATCAATGTAAAAATTCATTTAACGAAATAGTTTTGTTGTAAGCCCATTTCAACCAGGATTTACTAGGACTCGAAAATTTTGGGTGTAAGTACTTGGGGTCTGATTTTTTTTTTTGGGATTTTTGCCTAATAGGCTTTGATTCACAACCAAAAACAATAAAATCAATGTAAAAATTCATTTAACGAAATAGTTTTGTTGTAAGCCCATTTCAACCAGAATCTACTAGGACTCGAAAATTTTGGGTGTAAGTACTTGGGGTCCAATTTTTTTTTTGGATTTTTGTCTAATAGGCTTTGATTTAGAACCAAAAACAATAAAATCAATGTAAAAATTCATATAACGAAATAGTTTTGTTGTAAGCCCATTTCAACCAGAATCTCCTACTACTCGAAAATTTGAGTTGTGAAAATTTTGGGTGTAAGCACTAGTGGTCCGATTTTTTTTTGGATTTTTGTCTAATATGGTTACATTCACAACCAAAAACAATAAAATCTATGTAAAAATTCATTTAACGAAATAGTTTTGTTGTAAGCCCAATTCAACCAGAATCTACTAGGACTCGAAAATTTGGGGTGTAAGCACTATGGGTTCAAATATTTTTTTTTTGATTTTTGTCTAATATGGTTTGATTTACAACCAAAAACAATAAAATCAATGTTAAAATTCATTTAACGAAATAGTTTTGTTGTAAGCCCATTTCAACCAGAATCTACTAGGACTCGAAAATTTTGGGTGTAAGTATTTGGGGTCCGATTTTTTTTTTTTTTGGTTTTTGTCTAATATGGTTTGATTCACAACCAAAAACAATAAAATCAATGTAAAAATTCATTTAACGAAATAGCGAAATAGTTTTGTAGTAAGCCCATTTCAACCAGAATCTACTAGGACTCGAAAATTTTTGGTGTGAGCACTAGTAGATTCTGGTTGAAATGGGCTTACAACAAAACTATTTCGTTAAATGAATTTTTACATTTATTTTATTGTTTTTGGTTGTGAATCAAACCATATTAGACAAAAATCCAAAAAGAAAAAATCGGACCCCAAGTACTTACACCCAAAATTTTCGAGTCCTAGTAGATTCTGGTTGAAATGGGGTTAGAACAAAACTATTTCGTTAAATGAATTTTTACATTGATTTTATTGTTTTTGATTGTGAATCAAACCATATTAGACAAAAATCCAAAAAAAAAAAATCGGACCCCAAGTACTTACACCCAAAATTTTCGAGTCCTAGTAGATTCTGGTTGAAATGGGCTTACAACAAAACTATTTCGTTAAATGAATTTTTACATTGATTTTATTGTTTTTGGTTGTGAATCAAACCATATTAGACAAAAATCCAAAAAAAATAGTCGGACCCCAAGTACTTACACCCAAAATTTTCGAGTCCTAGTAGATTCTGGTTGAAATGGGCTTACAACAAAACTATTTCGTTAAATGAATTTTTACATTGATTTTATTGTTTTTGGTTGTGAATCAAAGCATATTAGACAAAAATCCAAGAAAAAAAAATCGGACCCCAAGTACTTACACCCAAAATTTTCGAGTCCTAGTAGATTCCGGTTGAAATGGGCTTACAACAAAACTAATTCGTTAAATGAATTTTTACATTGATTTTATTGTTTTTGGTTGTAAATCAAACCATATTAGACAAAAATCCAAAAAAAAATCGGACCCCAAGTACTTACATTCAAAATTTTCGAGTCCTAGTAGATTCTGGTTGAAATGGGCTTACAACAAAACTATTTCGTTAAATGAATTTTTACATTGATTTTATTGTTTTTAATTGTGAATCAAACAATATTAGACAAAAATCCAAACAAAAAATCGGACTCCAAGTACTTACACCCAAAATTTTCGAGTCCTAGTAGATTTTGGTTGAAATGGGCTTACAACAAAACTATTTCGTTAAATAAATTTTTACATTGATTTTATTGTTTTTGGTTGTGAATCAAAGCATATTAGACGGTCAAATATGGTTTGATTCATAACCAAAAACAATAAAATCAATGTAAAAATTCATTTAACGAAATAGTTTTGTTGTAAGCCCATTTCAACCAAAATCAACTAGGACTCGAAAATTTTGGGTGTAAGTACTTAGGGTCCGATTTTTTTTTTTTAGATTTTTGTCTAATATGGTTTGATTCACAACCAAAAACAAAATCAATGTAAAAATTCATTTAACGAAATAGTTTTGTTGTAAGCCCATTTCAACCAGAATCTACTAGGACTCGATAATTTTGGGTGTAAGTACTTGGGGTCCGATTTTTTTTTTGGATTTTTGTTTAATATGCTTTGATTCACAGCCAAAAACAATAAAATCAATGTAAAAAATTCATTTAACGAAATAGGTTTGTTGTAAGCCCATTTCAACCAGAATCTACTAGGACTCGAAAATTTTGGGTGTAAGTACTTGGGGTCCGATTTTTTTATTTTTTTTTTGGATTTTTGTCTAATATGGTTTGAGCCACAACCAAAAACAATAAAATCAATGTAAAAATTTATTTAACGAAATAGTTTTGTTGTAAGCCCATTTCAACCAGAATCTACTAGGACTCGAAAATTTTGGGTGTAAGTGTTTGGGGTCCGATTTTTTTTTCTTTGGATTTTTGTCTAATATGGTTTGATTCACAACTAGAAACAATAAAATCCATGTAAAAATTCATTTAACGAAATAGTTGTGTTGTAAGCCCATTTCAACTAGAATCTACTAGGACTCGAAAATTTTGGGTGTAAGTACTTGGGGTCCGATTTTTTTTTTTTGGATTTTTGTCTAATATTGTTTGATTCACAACCAAAAACAATTAAATCAATGTAAAATCTCATATAGCGAAATAGTTTTGTTGTTAGCCCATTTCAACCAGAATCTACTAGGACTCGAAATATTTGGGTGTAAGCACTAGTAGATTCTGGTTGAAATGGGCTTACAACAAAACTATTTCGTTAAATGAATTTTTACATTTATTTTATTGTTTTTGGTTTGAATCAAACCATATTAGACAAAAATCCAAAAAGAAAAAATCGGACCCCAAGTACTGACACCCAAAATTTTCGAGTCCTAGTAGATTCTGGTTGAAATGGGGTTACAACAAAACTATTTCGTTAAATGAATTTTTACATGGATTTTATTGTTTTTGATTGTGAATCAAACCATATTAGACAAAAATCCAAAAAAAAAAATCAGACCCCAAGTACTTACACCCAAAATTTTCGAGTCCTAGTAGATTCTGGTTGAAATGGGCTTACAACAAAACTATTTCGTTAAATGAATTTTTACATTGATTTTATTGTTTTTGGTTGTGACTCAAACCATATTAGACAAAAATCCAAAAAAAAAAGTCGAACCCCAAGTACTTACACCCAAAATTTTCGAGTCCTAGTAGATTCTGGTTGAAATGGGCTTACAACAAAACTATTTCGTTAAATGAATTTTTACATTGATTTTATTGTTTTTGGCTGTGAATCAAAGCATATTAGACAAAAATCCCCAAAAAAAAATCGGACCCCAAGTTCTTACACCCAAAATTTTCGAGTCCTAGTAGATTCCGGTTGAAATGGGCTTACAACAAAACTAATTCGTTATATGAATTTTTACATTGATTTTATTGTTTTTGGTTGTGAATCAAACCATATTAGACAAAAATCCAAAAAAAAATCGGACCCCAAGTACTTACATTCAAAATTTTCGAGTCCTAGTAGATTCTGGTTGAAATGGGCTTACAACAAAACTATTTCGTTAAATGAATTTTTACATTGATTTTATTGTTTTTGGCTGTGAATCAAAGCATATTAGACAAAAATCCCCAAAAAAAAATCGGACCCCAAGTTCTTACACCCAAAATTTTCGAGTCCTAGTAGATTCCGGTTGAAATGGGCTTACAACAAAACTAATTCGTTATATGAATTTTTACATTGATTTTATTGTTTTTGGTTGTGAATCAAACCATATTAGACAAAAATCCAAAAAAAAATCGGACCCCAAGTACTTACATTCAAAATTTTCGAGTCCTAGTAGATTCTGGTTGAAATGGGCTTACAACAAAACTATTTCGTTAAATGAATTTTTACATTGATTTTATTGTTTTTAATTGTGAATCAAACAATATTAGACAAAAATCCAAACAAAAAATCGGACTCCAAGTACTTACACCCAAAATTTTCGAGTCCTAGTAGATTCTGGTTGAAATGGGCTTACAACAAAACTATTTCGTTAAATAAATTTTTACATTGATTTTATTGTTTTTGGTTGTGAATCAAAGCATATTAGACGGTCAAATATGGTTTTATTCATAACCAAAAACAATAAAATCAATGTAAAAATTCATTTAACGAAATAGTTTTGTTGTAAGCCCATTTTAACCAAAATCTACTAAGACTCGAAAATTTTGGGTGTAAGTACTTAGGGTACGATTTTTTTTTTTAGATTTTTGTCTAATATGGTTTGATTCACAACCAAAAACAAAATCAATGTAAAAATTCATTTAACGAAATAGTTTTGTTGTAAGACCATTTCAACCAGAATCTACTAGGACTCGATAATTTTGGGTGTAAGTACTTGGGGTCCGATTTTTTTTTTGGATTTTTGTTTAGTATGCTTTGATTCACAGCCAAAAACAATAAAGTCAATGTAAAAAATTCATTTAACGAAATAGTTTTGTTGTAAGCCCATTTCAACCAGAATCTTCTAGGACTCGAAAATTTTGGGTGTAAGTACTTGGGGTCCGATTTTTTTTTTGGATTTTTGTCTTATATGGTTTGATTCACAACCAAAAACAATAAAATCAATGTAAAAATTCATTTAACGAAATAGTTTTGTTGTAAGCCCATTTCAACCAGAATCTAAAAGGACTCGAAAATTTTGGGTGTAAGTACTTGGGGTCCGATTTTTTTTTTTGGATTTTTTGTCTAATATGGTTTGATTCACAACCAAAAACAATAAAATCAATGTAAAAATTCATTTAACGAAATAGTTTTGTTGTAAGCCCATTTCAACCAGAATCAACTAGGACTCGAAAATTTTGGGTGTAAGTACTTGGGGTCCGACTTTTTTTTTTGGATTTTAGTCTGATATGGTTTGATTCACAACCAAAAACAATAAAATCAATGTAAAAATTCATTTAACGAAATAGTTTTGTTGTAAGCCCATTTCAACCAGAATCTACTAGGACTCAAAAATTCTGGGTGTAAGAACTTGGGATCCGATTTTTTTTTCTTGGATTTTTGTCTAATATGGTTTGATTCACAACCAAAAACAATAAAATCAATGTAAAAATTCATTTAACGAAATAATTTTGTTGTAAGCCCATTTCAACCAGGATTTACTAGGACTCGAAAATTTTGGGTGTAAGTACTTGGGGTCCGATTTTTTTTTTGGACTTTTGCCTAATAGGCTTTGATTCACAACCAAAAACAATAAAATCAATGTAAAAATTCATACTTAATAAACACATTTTTATTAATCACTTGTTTTTTGTTCCGCAGAATATTGTGCGGAACAAAAAACAAGTGATTAATAAAAATGTGTTTATTAAGTATAAGTGTGTTGCGCCAAGTGCTTACGGCAAATAGCGTTAAAAGTGTAAAAATTCATTTAACGAAATAGTTTTGTTGTAAGCCCATTTCAACCAGAATCTCCTACTACTCGAAAATTTGGGGTGTAAAAATTTTGGGTGTAAGCACTAGTGGTCCGATTTTTTTTTGGATTTTTGTCTAATATGGTTTGATTCACAACCAAAAACAATAAAATCTATGTAAAAATTCATTTAACGAAATAGTTTTGTTGTAAGCCCATTTCAACCACAATCTACTAGGACTCGAAAATTTTGGGTGTAAGTACTTGGGGTCCGATTTTTTTTTTTGGATTTTTGTCTAATATGGTTTGATTCACAACCAAAAACAATAAAATCAATGTAAAAATTCATTTAACGAAATAGTTTTGTTGTAAGCCCATTTCAACCAGAATCTACTAGGAAACGAAAATTTTGGGTGTAAGTACTTGGGGTCCGATTTTTTTTTTGGATTTTTGTCTAATATGGTTTGATTCACAACCAAAAACAATAAAATCAATGTAAAAATTCATTTAACGAAATAGTTGTGTTGTAAGCCCATTTCAACCAGAATCTACTAGGACTCGAAAATTTTGGGTGTAAGTACTTGGGGTCCGATTTTTTTTTTTTTGGATTTTTGTCTAATATGGTTTGATTCACAACCAAAAACAAAATCAATTTAAAAATTCATTTAACGAAATAGTTTTGTTGTAAGCCCATTTCAACCAGAATCTACTAGGACTCGATAATTCTGGGTGTAAGTACTTGGGGTCCGATTTTTTTTTTGGATTTTTGTTTAATATGGTTTGATTCACAGCCAAAAACAATAAAATCAATGTAAAAAATTCATTTAACGAAATAGTTTTGTTGTAAGCCCATTTCAACCAGAATCTACTAGGACTCGAAAATTTTGGGTGTAAGTACTTGGGGTACGATTTTTTTTCTTGGATTTAGTCTGATATGGTTTGATTCACAACCAGAAACAATAAAATCAATGTAAAAATTCATTTAACGAAATAGTTTTGTTGTAAGCCCATTTTAACCAGAATCTACAAGGACTCAAAAATTTTGGGTGTAAGTAATTGGGGTCCGATTTTTTTTTTTTGGATTTTTGTCTAATATGGTTTGATTCACAACCAAAAACAATAAAATACATGTAAACATTCTTTTAACGAAATAGTTGTGTTGTAGGCCCATTTCAACCAGAATCTACTAGGACTCGAAAATTTTGGGTGTAAGTACTTGGGGTCCGATTTTTTTTTTGGATTTTTGTCTAATATGGTTTGATTCACAACCAAAAACAATAAAATCAATGTAAAAATTCATTTAACGAAATAGTTTTATTGTAAGCCCATTTCAACCAGAATCTAAAAGGACTCGAAAATTTTGGGTGTAAGTACTTGGGGTCCGATTTTTTTTTTTTTTTGGTTTTAGTCTGATATGGTTTGATTCACAACCAAAAACAATAAAATCAATGTAAAAATTCATTTAGCAAAATAGTTTTGTTGTAAGCCCATTTCAACCAGAATCTACTAGGACTCGACAATTTTGGGTGTAAGTACTTGGGGTCCGATTTTTTTTTTCTTGGATTTTTGCCTAATATGGTTTGATTCACAACCAAAAACAATAAAATCAATGTGAAAATTCATTTAACGAAATAGTTTTGTTGTAAGCCCATTTCAACTAGAATCTACTAGGACTCGAAAATTTTGGGTGTAAGTACTTGGGGTCCGATTTTTTTTTTGGTTTTAGTCTGATATGGTTTGATTCACAACCAAAAACAATAAAATCCATGTAAAAATTCATTTAGCGAAATAGTTTTTTTGTAAGCCCATTTCAACCAGAATCTACTAGGACTCGACAATTTTGGGTGTAAGTACTTGGGGTCCGATTTTTTTTTTCTTGGATTTTTGTCTAATATGGTTTGATTCACAACCAAAAACAATAAAATCAATGTAAAAATTCATTTAACGAAATAGATTTGTTGTAAGCCCATTTCAACCAGAATCTACTAGGACTCGAAAATTTTGGGTGTAAGTACTTGGGGTCTGATTTTTTTTTTTTGGATTTTTGCCTAATAGGCTTTGATTCACAACCAAAAACAATAAAATCAATGTAAAAATTCATTTAACGAAATAGTTTTGTTGTAAGCCCATTTCAACCAGAATCTACTAGGACTCGAAAATTTTGGGTGTAAGTTCTTGGGGTCCGATTTTTTTTTTGGATTTTTGTCTAATAGGCTTTGATTCACAACCAAAAACAATAAAATCAATGTAAAAATTCATATAACGAAATAGTTTTGTTGTAAGCCCATTTCAACCAGAATCTACTAGGACTCGAAAATTTGGGGTGTGAAAATTTTGGGTGTAAGCACTAGTGGTCCGATTTTTTTTTGGATTTTTGTCTAATATGGTTTGATTCACAACCAAAAACAATAAAATCTATGTAAAAATTCATTTAACGAAATAGTTTTGTTGTAAGCCCATTTCAACCAGAATCTACTAGGACTCGAAAATTTTGGGTGTAAGTACTTGGGGTCCGATTTTTTTTTTTTGGATTTTTGTCTAATATGGTTTGGTTCACAACCAAAAACAATAAAATCAATGTAAAAATTCATTTAACGAAATAGTTTTGTTGTAAGCCCATTTCAACCAGAATCTACTAGGACTCGAAAATTTTGGGTGTAAGTTCTTGGGGTCCGATTTTTTTTTTGGATTTTTGTCTAATATGGTTTGATTCACAACCAAAAACAACAAAATCCATGTAAAAATTCATTTAACGAAATAGTTGTGTTGTAAGCCCATTTCAACCAGAATCTACTAGGACTTGAAAATTTTGGGTGTCAGTACTTGGGGTCCGATTTTTTTTTTTTTTTTTTTGGATTTTTGTCTAATATGGTTTGATTCACAACCAAAAACAATAAAATCAATGTAAAATCTCATTTAGCGAAATAGTTTTGTTGTTAGCCCATTTCAACCAGAATCTACTAGGACTCGAAAATTTTGGGTGTAAGCACTAGTAGATTCTGGTTGAAATGGGCTTACAACAAAACTATTTCGTTAAATGAATTTTTACATTGATTTTATTGTTTTTGATTGTGAATCAAACCATATTAGACAAAAATCCAAAAAGAAAAAATCGGACCCCAAGTACTTACACCCAAAATTTTCGAGTCCTAGTAGATTCTGGTTGAAATGGGCTTACAACAAAACTATTTCGTTAAATGAATTTTTACATTGATTTTATTGTTTTTGATTGTGAATCAAACAATATTAGACAAAAATCCAAAAAAAAAAATCAGACCCCAAGTACTTACACCCAAAATTTTTGAGTCCTAGTAGATTCTGGTTGAAATGGGCTTACAACAAAACTATTTCGTTAAATGAATTTTTACATTGATTTTATTGTTTTTGGTTGTGACTCAAACCATATTAGACAAAAATCCAAAAAAAAATCGGACCCCAAGTACTTACACCCAAAATTTTCGAGTCCTAGTAGATTCTGGTTGAAATGGGCTTACAACAAAACTATTTCGTTAAATGAATTTTCACATTGATTTTATTGTTTTTGGTTTTGAATCAAAGCATATTAGACAAAAATCCCCAAAAAAAAATCGGACCCCAAGTACTTACACCCAAAATTTTCGAGTCCTAGTAGATTCCGGTTGAAATGGGCTTACAACAAAACTAGTTCGTTAAATGAATTTTTACATTGATTTTATTGTTTTTGGTTGTAAACCAAACCATATTAGACAAAAATCCAAAAAAAAATCGGACCCCAAGTACTTACATTCAAAATTTTCGAGTCCTAGTAGATTCTGGTTGAAATGGGCTTACAACAAAACTATTTCGTTAAATGAATTTTTACATTGATTTTATTGTTTTTGGTTGTGAATCAAACAATATTAGACAAAAATCCAAAAAAAAAATCGGACTCCAAGTACTTACACCCAAAATTTTCGAGTCCTAGTAGATTCTGGTTGAAATGGGCTTACAACAAAACTATTTCGTTAAATAAATTTTTACATTGATTTTATTGTTTTTGGTTGTGAATCAAAGCATATTAGACGGTTAAATATGGTTTGATTCATAACCAAAAACAATAAAATCAATGTAAAAATTCATTTAACGAAATAGTTTTGTTGTAAGCCCATTTCAACCAGAATCTACTAGGACTCGAAAATTTTGGGTGTAAGTACTTAGGGTCCGATTTTTTTTTTTTAGATTTCTGTCTAATATGGTTTGATTCACAACCAAAAACAAAATCAATGTAAAAATTCATTTAACGAAATAGTTTTGTTGTAAGCCCATTTCAACCAGAATCTACTAGGACTCGATAATTTTGGGTGTAAGTACTTGGGGTCCGATTTTTTTTTTGGATTTTTGTTTAATATGCTTTGATTCACAGCCAAAAACAATAAAATCAATGTAAAAAATTCATTTAACGAAATAGTTTTGTTGTAAGCCCATTTCAACCAGAATCTACTAGGACTCGAAAATTTTGGGTGTAAGTACTTGGGGTCCGATTTTTTTTTTGGATTTTTGTCTAATATGGTTTGATTCACAACCAAAAACAATAAAATCAATGTAAAAATTCATTTAACGAAATAGTTTTGTTGTAAGCCCATTTCAACCAGAATCTAAAAGGACTCGAAAATTTTGGGTGTAAGTACTTGGGGTCCGATTTTTTTTTTTTTTGATTTTTTGTCTAATATGGTTTGATTCACAACCAAAAACAATAAAATCAATGTAAAAATTCATTTAACGAAATAGTTTTGTTGTAAGCCCATTTCAACCAGAATCTACTAGGACTCGAAAATGTTGGGTGTAAGTACTTGGGGTCCGATTTTTTTTTTTTTTGATTTTAGTCTGATATGGTTTGATTCACAACCAAAAACAATAAAATCAATGTAAAAATTCATTTAACGAAATAGTTTAGTTGTAAGCCCATTTCAACCAGAATCTCCTACTACTCGAAAATTTTGGGTGTGAAAATTTTGGGTGTAAGCACTAGTGGTCCCATTTTTTTTTGGATTTTTGTATAATATGGTTTGATTCACAACCAAAAACAATAAAATCTATGTAAAAATTTATTTAACGAAATAGTTTTTTTGTAAGCCCATTTCAACCACAATCTACTAGGACTCGAAAATTTTGGGTGTAAGTACTTGGGGTCCGATTTTTTTTTTTGGATTTTTGTCTAATATGGTTTGATTCACAACCAAAAACAATAAAATCAATGTAAAAATTCATTTAACGAAATAGTTTTGTTGTAAGCCCATTTCAACCAGAATCTACTAGGACTCGAAAATTTTGGGTGTAAGTACTTGGGGTCCGATTTGTTTTTGGATTTTTGTCTAATATGGTTTGATTCACAACCAAAAACAATAAAATCCATGTAAAAATTCATTTAACGAAATAGTTGTGTTGTAAGCCCATTTCAACCAGAATCTACTAGGACTCGAAAATTTTGGGTGTAAGTACTTGGGGTCCGATTTTTTTTTTTTTTTTTTGATTTTTGTCTAATATGGTTTGATTCACAACCAAAAACAATAAAATCAATGTAAAATCTCATTTAGCGAAATAGTTTTGTTGTAAGCCCATTTCAACCAGAATCTACTAGGACTCGAAAGTTTTGGGTGTAAGCACTAGTAGATTCTGGTTGAAATGGGCTTACAACAAAACTATTTCGTTAAATGAATTTTTACATTGATTTTATTGTTTTTGGTTGTGAATCAAACCATATTAGACAAAAATCCAAAAAGAAAAAATCGGACCCGAAGTACTTACACCCAAAATTTTCGAGTCCTAGTAGATTCTGGTTGAAATGGGCTTACAACAAAACTATTTCGTTAAATGAATTTTTACATTGATTTTATTATTTTTGATTGTAAATCAAACCATATTAGACAAAAATCCAAAAAAAAAAATCAGACCCCAAGTACTTACACCCAAAATTTTCGAGTCCTAGTAGATTCTGGTTGAAATGGGCTTACAACAAAACTATTTCGTTAAATGAATTTTTACATTGATTTTATTGTTTTTGGTTGTGACTCAAACCATATTAGACAAAAATCCAAAAAAAAACGGACCCCAAGTACTTACACCCAAAATTTTCGAGTCCTAGTAGATTCTGGTTGAAATGGGCTTACAACAAAACTATTTCGTTAAATGAATTTTTACATTGATTTTATTGTTTTTGGTTGTGAATCAAAGCACATTAGACAAAAATCCCCCAAAAAAATCGGACCCCAAGTACTTACACCCAAAATTTTCGAGTACTAGTAGATTCCGGTTGAAATGGGCTTACAACAAAACTAGTTCGTTAAATGAATTTTTACATTGATTTTATTGTTTTTGGTTGTAAATCAAAGCATATTAGACAAAAATCCAAAAAAAAATCGGACCACAAGTACTTACACCCAAAATTTTCGAGTCCTAGTAGATTCTGGTTGAAATGGGCTTACAACAAAACTATTTCGTTAAATGAATTTTTACATTGATTTTATTGTTTTTGGTTGTGAATCAAACAATTATAGACAAAAATCCAAAAAAAAAATCGGACCCCAAGTACTTACACCCAAAATTTTCGAGTCCTAGTAGATTCTGGTTGAAATGGGCTAACAACAAAACTATTTCGTTAAATAAATTTTTACATTGATTTTATTGTTTTTGGTTGTGAATCAAAGCATATTAGACGGTTAAATATGGTTTGATTCATAACCAAAAACAATAAAATCAATGTTAAAATTCATTTAACGAAATAGTTTTGTTGTAAGCCCATTTCAACCAGAATCTACTAGGACTCGAAAATTTTGGGTGTAAGTACTTAGGGTCCGATTTTTTTTTTTTTAGATTTTTGTCTAATATGGTTTGATTCACAACCAAAAACAAAATCAATGTAAAAATTCATTTAACGAAATAGTTTTGTTGTAAGCCCATTTCAACCAGAATCTACTATAACTCGATAATTTTGGGTGTAAGTACTTGGGGTCCGATTTTTTTTTTTTGGATTTTTGTTTAATATGGTTTGATTTACAGCCAAAAACAATAAAATCAATGTAAAAAATTCATTTAACGAAATAGTTTTGTTGTAAGCCCATTTCAACCAGAATCTACTAGGACTCGAAAATTTTGGGTGTAAGTACTTGGGGTCCGATTTTTTTTTGTATTTTTGTCTAATATGGTTTGATTCACAACCAAAAACAATAAAATCAATGTAAAAATTCATTTAACGAAATAGTTTTGTTGTAAGCCCATTTCAACTTGAATCTACTAGGACTCAAAAATTTTGGGTGTAAGTACTTGGGGTCCGATTTTTTTTTTCTTGGATTTTTGTCTAATATGGTTTGATTCACAACCAAAAACAATAAAATCAATGTAAAAATTCATTTAACGAAATAGTTTTGTTGTAAGCCCATTTCAACCAGAATCTACTAGGACTCGAAAATTTTGGGTGTAAGTACTTGGGGTCCGATTTTTTTTTTTGGATTTTTGTCTAATAGGCTTTGATTCACAACCAAAAACAATAAAATCAATGTAAAAATTCATAGAACGAAATAGTTTTGTTGTAAGCCCATTTCAACCAGAATCTACTAGGACTCGAAAATTTTGGGTGTAAGTACTTGGGGTCTGATTTTTTTTTTGGATTTTTGGTTAATAGGCTTTGATTCACAACCAAAAACAATAAAATCAATGTAAAAATTCATTTAACGAAATAGTTTTGTTGTAAGCCCATTTCAACCAAAATCTACTAGGACTCGAAAATTTTGGGTGTAAGTACTTGGGGTCCGATTTTTTTTTTTTGATTTTAGTCTAATAGGCTTTGATTCACAACCAAAAACAATAAAATCAATGTAAAAATTCATTTAACGAAATAGTTTTGTTGTAAGCCCATTTCAACCAGAATCTCCTACTACTCGAAAATTTTGGGTGTGAAAATTTTGGGTGTAAGCACTAGTGGTCCCATTTTTTTATGGATTTTTGTATAATATGGTTTGATTCACAACCAAAAACAATAAAATCTATGTAAAAATTCATTTAACGAAATAGTTTTGTTGTAAGCCCATTTCAACCACAATCTACTAGGACTCGAAAATTTTGGGTGTAAGTACTTGGGGTCCGATTTTTTTTTTTTGGATTTTTGTCTTATATGGTTTGATTCACAACCAAAAACAATAAAATCAATGTAAAAATTCATTTAACGAAATATTTTTGTTGTAAGCATATTTCAACCAGAATCTACTAGGACTCGAAAATTTTGGGTGTAAGTACTTGGGGTCCGATTTTTTTTTGGATTTTTGTCTAATATGGTTTGATTCACAACCAAAAACAATAAAATCCATGTAAAAATTCATTTAACGAAATAGTTGTGTTGTAAGCACATTTCAACCAGTATCTACTAGGACTCGAAAATTTTGGGTGTAAGTACTTGGGGTCCGATTTTTTTTTTTTTTTTTGGATTTTTGTCTAATATGGTTTGATTTACAACCAAAAACAATAAAATCAATGTAAAATCTCATTTAGCGAAATAGTTTTGTTGTAAGCCCATTTCAACCAGAATCTACTAGGACTCGAAAGTTTTGGGTGTAAGCACTAGTAGATTCTGGTTGAAATGGGCTTACAACAAAACTATTTCGTTAAATGAATTTTTACATTGATTTTATTGTTTTTGGTTGTGAATCAAACCATATTAGACAAAAATCCAAAAAGAAAAAATCGGACCCGAAGTACTTACACCCAAAATTTTCGAGTCCTAGTAGATTCTGGTTGAAATGGACTTACATCAAAACTATTTCGTTAAATGAATTTTTACATTGATTTTATTATTTTTGATTGTAAATCAAACCATATTAGACAAAAATCCAAAAAAAAAATCAGACCCCAAGTACTTACACCCAAAATTTTCGAGTCCTAGTAGATTCTGGTTGAAATGGGCTTACAACAAAACTATTTCGTTAAATGAATTTTTACATTGATTTTATTGTTTTTGGTTGTGACTCAAACCATATTAGACAAAAATCCAAAAAAAAACGGACCCCAAGTACTTACACCCAAAATATTCGAGTCCTAGTAGATTCTGGTTGAAATGGGCTTACAACAAAACTATTTCGTTAAATGAATTTTTACATTGATTTTATTGTTTTTGGTTGTGAATCAAAGCATATTAGACAAAAATCCCCAAAAAAAAATCGGACCCCAAGTACTTACACCCAAAATTTTCGAGTACTAGTAGATTCCGGTTGAAATGGGCTTACAACAAAACTAGTTCGTTAAATGAATTTTTACATTTATTTTATTGTTTTTGGTTGTAAATCAAACCATATTAGACAAAAATCCAAAAAAAAGTCGGACCCCAAGTACTTACACCCAAAATTTTCGAGTCCTAGTAGATTCTGGTTGAAATGGGCTTACAACAAAACTATTTCGTTAAATGAATTTTTACATTGATTTTATTGTTTTTGGTTGTGAATCAAACAATATTAGACAAAAATCGAAAAAAAAAAATCGGACTTCAAGTACTTACACCCAAAATTTTCGAGTCCTAGTAGATTCTGGTTGAAATGGGCTAACAATAAAACTATTTCGTTAAATAAATTTTTACATTGATTTTATTGTTTTTGGTTGTGAATCAAAGCATATTAGACGGTTAAATATGGTTTGATTCATAACCAAAAACAATAAAATCAATGTAAAAATTCATTTAACGAAATAGTTTTGTTGTAAGCCCATTTCAACCAGAATCTACTAGGACTCGAAAATTTTGGGTGTCAGTACTTAGAGTCCGATTTTTTTTTTTTAGATTTTTGTCTAATATGGTTTGATTCACAACCAAAAACAAAATCGATGTAAAAATTCATTTAACGAAATAGTTTTGTTGTAAGCCCATTTCAACCAGAATCTACTATAACTCGATAATTTTGGGTGTAAGTACTTGGGGTCCGATTTTTTTTTTTGGATTTTTGTTTAATATGCTTTGATTTACAGCCAAAAACAATAAAATCAATGTAAAAAATTCATTTAACGAAATAGTTTTGTTGTAAGCCCATTTCAACCAGAATCTACTAGGACTCGAAAATTTTGGGTGTAAGTACTTGGGGTCCGATTTTTTTTTTTGTATTTTTGTCTAATATGGTTTGATTCACAACCAAAAACAATAAAATCAATGTAAAAATTTATTTAACGAAATAGTTTTGTTGTAAGCCCATTTCAACCAGAATCTTAAAGGACTCGAAAATTTTGGGTGTAAGTACTTGGGGTCCAATTTTTTTTTTTGGATTTTTGTCTAATAGGCTTTGATTCACATCCAAAAACAATAAAATCAATGTAAAAATTCATATAACGAAATAGTTTTGTTGTAAGCCCATTTCAACCAGAATCTCCTACTACTCGAAAATTTGGGGTGTGAAAATTTTGGGTGTAAGCACTAGTGGTCCGATTTTTTTTTTTTTTTTGGATTTTTGTCTAATATGGTTTGATTCACAACCAAAAACAATAAAATCTATGTAAAAATTCATTTAACGAAATAGTTTTGTTGTAAGCCCATTTCAACCACAATCTACTAGGACTCGAAAATTTTGGGTGTAAGTACTTGGGGTCCGATTTTTTTTTGGATTTTTGTCTAATATGGTTTGATTCATAACCAAAAACAATAAAATCATTGTAAAAATTTATTTAACGAAATAGTTTTGTTGTAAGCCCATTTCAACCAGAATCTACTAGGACTCGAAAATTTTGGGTGTAAGTACTTGGGGTCCGATTTTTTTTTGGATTTTTGTCTAATATGGTTTGATTCACAACCAAAAACAATAAAATCCATGTAAAAATTCATTAACCGAAATAGTTGTGTTGTAAGCCCATTTCAACCAGAATCTACAAGGACTCGAAAATTTTGGGTGTAAGTACTTGGGGTGTGATTTTTTTTTTTTTTTGGATTTTTGTCTAATATGGTTTCATTCACAACCAAAAACAATAAAATCAATGTAAAATCTCATTTAGCGAAATAGTTTTGTTGTAAGCCCATTTACACCAGAATCTACTAGGACTCGAAAATTTTAGGTGTAGCACTAGTAGATTCTAGTTGAAATGGGCTTACAACAAAACTATTTCGTTAAATGAATTTTTACATTGTTTTTATTGTTTTTGGTTGTGAATCAAACCATATTAGACAAAAATCCAAAAAAAAATCGGACCCCAAGTACCTACACCCAAAATTTTCGAGTCCTAGTAGATTCTGGTTGAAATGGGCTTACAACAAAACTATTTCGTTAAATGAATTTTTACATTGATTTTATTGTTTTTGATTGTGAATCAAACCATATTATACAAAAATCCAAAAAAAAAAAATCAGACCCAAAGTACTTACACCCAAAATTTTCGAGTCCTAGTAGATTCTGGTTGAAATGGGCTTACAACAAAACTATTTCGTTAAATGAATTTTTACATTGATTTTATTGTTTTTGGTTGTGACTCAAACCATGTTAGACAAAAATCCAAAAAAAAAATCGGACCCCAAGTACTTACACCCAAAATTTTCGAGTCCTAGTAGATTCTGGTTGAAATGGGCTTACAACAAAACTGTTTCGTTAAATGAATTTTTACATTGATTTTATTGTTTTTGGTTGTGAATCAAAGCATATTAGCAAGTACTTACACCCAAAATTTTCAAGTCCTAGTAGATTCCGGTTGAAATGGGCTTACAACAAAACTAGTTCGTTAAATGAATTTTTACATTGATTTTATTGTTTTTGGTTGTAAATCAAACCATATTAGACAAAAAACCAAAAAAAAATCGGACCCCAAGTACTTACACCCAAAATTTTCGAGTCCTAGTAGATTCTGGTTGAAAAAGCTTACCAAATTCATTTAACGAAATAGTTTTGTTGTAAGCCCATTTGAACCAGAATCTACTAGGACTCGAAAATTTTGGGTGTAAGTACTTGGGGTCCGATTTTTTTTTTGGATTTTTGTCTAATATGGTTTGATTCACAACCAAAAACAATAAAATCAATGTAAAAATTCATTTAACGAAATACTTTTGTTGTAAGCCCATTTCAACCAGAATCTAAAAGGACTCGAAAATTTTGGGTGTAAGTACTTGGGGTTCGATTTTTTTTTTGTTTGGATTTTTTGTCTAATATGGTTTGATTCACAACCAAAAACAATACAATCAATGTAAAAATTCATTTAACGAAATAGTTTTGTTGTAAGCCCATTTCAACCAGAATCTACTAATACTCGAAAATTTTGGGTGTAAGTACTTGGGGTCCGATTTTTTTTTTTTGATTTTTGTCTGATATGGTTTGATTCACAACCAAAAACAATAAAATCAATGTAAAAATTCATTTAACGAAATTGTTGTGTTGTAAGCCCATTTCAACCAGAATCTACTAGGACTCGAAAATTTTGGGTGTAAGTACTTGGGGTCCGATTTTTTTTTTTTTTGGTTTTTTGTCTAATATGGTTTGATTCACAACCAAAAACAATAAAATCAATGTAAAATCTCATTTGGCGAAATAGTTTTGTTGTAAGCCCATTTCAACCAGAATCTACTAGGACTCGAAAATTTTAAGTGTAAGCACTAGTACATTCTGGTTGAAATGGGCTTACAACAAAACTATTTCGTTAAATGAATTTTTACATTGATTTTATTGTTTTTGGTTGTGAATCAAACCATATTAAACAAAAATCCAAAAAGAAAAAATCGGACCCCAAGTACTTACACCCAAAATTTTCGAGTCCTAGTAGATTCTGGTTGAAATGGGCTTACAACAAAACTATTTCGTTAAATGAACTTATACATTGATTTTATTGTTTTTGGTTGTGAATCAAACCATATTTAACCGTCTTATATGCTTTTTTAATTTTTTGTCTAATATGGTTTGATTCACAACCAAAAACAATAAAATTCATGTCAAAATTCATTTAACGAAATAGTTTTGTTGTAAGCCCATTTCAACCAGAATCTACTAGGACTCGATAATTTTGGGTGTAAGTACTTGGGGTCCGATTTTGTTTTTTGGATTTTTGTCTGATATGGTTTGATTCACAACCAAAAACAATAAAATCAATGTAAAAATTCATTTAACGAAATAGATTTGTTGTAAGCCCATTTCAACCAGAATCTACTAGGACTCAAAAATTTTGGGTGTAAGTACTTGGGGTCCGATTTTTTTTTTTTGGATTTTTGTCTGATATGGTTTGATTCACAACCAAAAACAATAAAATCAATGTAAAAATTCATTTAACGAAATACTTTTGTTGTAAGCCCATTTCAACCAGAATCTACTAGGACTCGAAAATTTTGGGTGTAAGTACTTGGGGTCCGATTTTTTTTTTGGATTTTTGTCTAATATGGTTTGATTCACAACCAAAAACAATAAAATCAATGTAAAAATTCATTTAACGAAATAGTTTTGTTGTAAGCCCATTTCAACCAGAATCTACTAGGACTCGATAATTTTGGGTGCAAGTACATGGGGTCCGATTTTGTTTTTTGGATTTTTGTCTGATATGGTTTGATTCACAACCAAAAACAATAAAATCAATGTAAAAATTCATTTAACGAAATAGTTGTGTTGTAAGCCCATTTCAACCAGAATCTACTAGGACTCAAAAATTTTGGGTGTAAGTACTTGGGGTCCGATTTTTTTTTTTTGGATTTTTGTCTGATATGGTTTGATTCACAACCAAAAACAATAAAATCAATGTAAAAATTCATTTAACGAAATAGTTTTGTTGTAAGCCCATTTCAACCAGAATCTTCTAGGACTCGAAAATTTTGGGTGTAAGTACTTGGGGTCCGATTTTTTTTTTTGGATTTTTGTCTAAAATGGTTTGATTCACAACCAAAAACAATAAAATTCATGTCAAAATTCATTTAACGAAATAGTTGTGTTGTAAGCTCATTTCAACCAGAATCTACTAGGACTCGAAAATTTTGGGTGTAAGTACTTGGGGTCCGATTTTTTTTTTTTTGGTTTTTTGTCTAATATGGTTTGATTCACAACCGAAAACAATAAAATCAATGTTAAATCTCATTTAGCGAAATAGTTTTGTTGTAAGCCCATTTCAACCAGAATCTACTAGGACTCGAAAATTTTGGGTGTAAGCACTAGTAGATTCTGGTTGAAATGGGCTTACAACAAAACTATTTCGCTAAATGAATTTTTACATTGATTTTATTGTTTTTGGTTGTGAATCAAACCATATTAAACAAAAATCCAAAAAGAAAATATCGGACCCCAAGTACTTACACCCAAAATTTTCGAGTCCTAGTAGATTCTGGTTGAAATGGGCTTACTAAATTCATTTAACGAAATAGTTTTGTTGTAAGTCCAATTCAACCAGAATCTACTAGGACTCGAAAATTTTGGGTGTAAGTACTTGGGGTCCGATTTTTTTTTTGGATTTTTGTCTAATATGGTTTGATTCACAACCAAAAACAATAAAATCAATGTAAAAATTCATTTAACGAAATACTTTTGTTGTAAGCCCATTTCAACCAGAATCTACTAGGACTCGAAAATTTTGGGTGTAAGTACTTGGGGTTCGATTTTTTTTTTGTTTGGATTTTTTGTCTAATATGGTTTGATTCACAACCAAAAACAATAAAATCAATGTAAAAATTCATTTAACGAAATAGTTTTGTTGTAAGCCCATTTCAACCAGAATCTACTAATACTCGAAAATTTTGGGTGTAAGTACTTGGGGTCCGATTTTTTTTTTTTTGATTTTTGTCTGATATGGTTTGATTCACAACCAAAAACAATAAAATCAAAGTAAAAATTCATTTAACGAAATAGTTTTGTTGTAAGCCCATTTCAACCAGAATCTACTAGGACTCAAAAATTTTGGGTGTAAGTACTTGGGGTCCGATTTTTGTTTCTTGGATGTTTGTCTAATATGGTTTGATTCACAACCAAAAACAATAAAATCAATGTAAAAATTCATTTAACGAAATAGTTTTGTTGTAAGCCCATTTCAACCACAATCTACTAGGACTCGAAAATTTTGGGTGTAAGTACTTGGGGTCCGATTTTTTTTTTGGATTTTTGTCTAATATGGTTTGATTCACAACCAAAAATAATAAAATCAATGTAAAAATTCATTTAACGAAATAGTTTTGTTGTAAGCCCATTTAAACCAGAATCTACTAGGACTCGAAAATTTTGGGTGTAAGTACTTGGGGTCCGATTTTTTTTTTGGACTTTTGTCTAATATGGTTTGATTCACAACCAAAAACAATAAAATCCATGTAAAAATTCATTTAACGAAATAGTTGTGTTGTAAGCCCATTTCAACCAGAATCTACTAGGACTCGAAAATTTTGGGTGTAAGTACTTGGGGTCCGATTTTTTTTTTTTTTTGGTTTTTTGTCTAATATGGTTTGATTCACAACCAAAAACAATAAAATCAATGTGAAATCTCATTTAGCGAAATAGTTTTGTTGTAAGCCCATTTCAACCAGGATTTACTAGGACTCGAAAATTTTGGGTGTAAGCACTAGTAGATTCTGGTTGAAATGGGCTTACAACAAAACTATTTCGTTAAATGAATTTTTACATTGATTTTATTGTTTTTGGTTGTGAATCAAACTTTATTAAACAAAAATCCAAAAAGAAAAAATCGGACCCCAAGTACTTACACCCAAAATTTTCGAGTCCTAGTAGATTCTGGTTGAAATGGGCTTACAACAAAACTATTTCGTTAAATGAATTTTTACATTGATTTTATTGTTTTTGATTGTGAATCAAACCATATTAGACAAAAATCCAAAAAAAAAAATCAGACCCCAAGTACTTACACCCAAAATTTTCGAGTCCTAGTAGATTCTGGTTGAAATGGGCTTACAACAAAACTATTTCGTTAAATGAATTTTTACATTGATTTTATTGTTTTTGGTTGTGACTCAAACCATATTAGACAAAAATCCAAAAAAAAAAATCGGACCCCAAGTACTTACACCCAAAACTTTCGAGTCCTAGTAGATTCTGGTTGAAATGGGCTTACAACAAAACTATTTCGTTAAATGAATTTTTACATTGATTTTATTTTTTTGGTTGTGAATCAAAGCATATTAGACAAAAATCCCCAAAAAAAATCGGACCCCAAGTACTTACACCCAAAATTTTCGAGTCCTAGTAGATTCCGGTTGAAATGGGCTTACAACAAAACTAGTTCGTTAAATGAATTTTTACATTGATTTTATTGTTTTTGGTTGTAAATCAAACCATATTAGAAAAAAATCCAAAAAAAATCGGACCCCAAGTACTTACACCCAAAATTTTCGAGTCCTAGTAGAATCTGGTTGAAATGGGCTTACAACAAAACTATTTCGTTAAATGAATTTATACATTGATTTTATTGTTTTTGGTTGTGAATCACTATTTTTTTTTGGATTTTTGTCTGATATGGTTTGATTCACAACCAAAAACAATAAAATCAATGTAAAAATTCATTTAACGAAATAGTTTTGTTGTAAGCCCATTTCAACCAGAATCTACTAGGACTCGAAAATTTTGGGTGTAAGTACTTGGGGTCCGATTTTTTTTTTGGATTTTTGTCTAATAGGCTTTGATTCACAACCAAAAACAATAAAATCAATGTAAAAATTCATTTAACGAAATAGTTTTGTTGTAAGCCCATTTAAACCAGAATCTACTAGGACCCGAAAATTTTGGGTGTAAGTACTTGGGGTCTGATTTTTATTTGGATTTTTGCCTAATAGTTTTTGATTCACAACCAAAAACAATAAAATCAATGTAAAAATTCATATAACGAAATAGTTTTGTTGTAAGCCCATTTCAACCAGAAAATCCTACTACTCGAAAATTTGGGGTGTGAAAATTTTGGGTGTAAGCACTAGTGGTCCGATTTTTTTTTTGGATTTTTGTCTAATATGGTTTGATTCACAACCAAAAACAATAAAATCTATGTAAAAATTCATTTAACGAAATAGTTTTGTTGTAAGCCCATTTCAACCAGAATCTACTAGGACTCGAAAATTTTGGGTGTAAGTTCTTGGGGTCCGATTTTTTTTTTGGATTTTTGTCAAATATGCTTTGATTCACAACCAAAAACAATAAAATCAATGTAAAAATTCATTTAACGAAATAGTTTTGTTGTAAGCCCATTTCAACCAGAATCTACTAGGACTCGAAAATTTTGGGTGTAAGTACTTGGGGTCTGATTTTTTTTTTTGGATTTTTGTCTAATAGGCTTTGATTCACAAACAAAAACAATAAAATCAATGTAAAAATTCATTTAACGAAATAGTTTTGTTGTAAGCCCATTTCAACCAGAATCTACTAGGACTCAATAATTTTGGGTGTAAGTACTTGGGGTCCGATTTTTTTTTTGGATTTTTGTTTAATATGCTTTGATTCACAGCCAAAAACAATAAAATCAATGTAAGAAATTCATTTAACGAAATAGTTTTGTTGTAAGCCCATTTCAACCAGAATCTACTAGGACTCGAAAATTTTGGGTGTAAGTACTTGGGGTCCGATTTTTTTTTTTGGATTTTTGTCTAATATGGTTTGATTCACAACCAAAAACAATAAAATCAATGTAAAAATTCATTTAACGAAATTCTTTTGTTGTAAGCCCATTTCAACCAGAATCTAAAAGGACTCGAAAATTTTGGGTGTAAGTACTTGGGGTCCGATTTTTTTTTTTTGGATTGTTTTCTAATATGGTTTGATTCACAACCAAAAACAATAAAATCAATGTAAAAATTCATTTAACGAAATAGTTTTGTTGTAAGCCCATTTCAACCAGAATCTAAAAGGACTCGAAAATTTTGGGTGTAAGTACTTGGGGTCCGATTTTTTTTTTTTGGATTTTTTTCTAATATGGTTTGATTCACAACCAAAAACAATAAAATCAATGTAAAAATTCATTTAACGAAATAGTTTTGTTGTAAGCCCATTTCAACCAGAATCTACTAGGACTCGAAAATTGTGGGTGTAAGTACTTGGAGTCCGATTTTATTTTTGGATTTTTGTCTAATATGGTTTGATTCACAACCAAAAACAATAAAATCAATGTAAAAATTATTTTAACGAAATAGTTTTATTGTAAGCCCATTTCAACCAGAATCTACTAGGACTCGAAAATTTTGGGTGTAAGTACTTTGAGTCCGATTTTTATTTTTTTTGGTTTTTTGTCTAATATGGTTTGATTCACAACCAAAAACAATAAAATCAATGTAAAAATTCATTTAAAGAAATAGTTTTGTTGTAAGCCCATTTCAACAAGAATCTTCCACTACTCGAAAATTTAGGGTGTGAAAATTTTGGGTGTAAGCACTAGGGGTCCGATTTTTTTTTGGATATTTGTCTAAAATTTTTTGATTCACAACCAAAAACAATAAAATCAATGTAAAAATTCATTTAACGAAATAGTTTTGTTGTAAGCCCATTTCAACCAGAATCTACTAGGACTCGAAAATTTTGGGTGTAAGTACTTTGAGTCCGATTTTTTTATTTTTTTATTTTTGTCTAATATGGTTTGATTCACAACCAAAAACAATAAAATCAATGTAAAAATTCATTTAACGAAATAGTTCTTTTGTAAGCCCATTTCAACCAGAATCTACTAGGACTCAAAAATTGTCGGTGTAAGTACTTGGGGTCCGATTTTTTTTTCTGATTTTTGTCTAATATGCTTTGATTCTCAACCAAAAACAATAAAATCAATGTAAAAGTTCATTTAACGAAATTGTTTTGTTGTAAGCCCATTTCAACCAGAATCTCCTACTCCTTGAAAATTTTGGGTGTAAGCACTAGGGGTCCGAACTTTTTTTTTTGGATTTTTGTCTAATATGGTTTGATTCACAACCAAAAACAATAAAATCAATGTAAAAATTCATTTAACGAAATAGTTTTGTTGTAAGCCCATTTCAACCAGAATCTCCTACTACTCGAAAATTTGGGGTGTAAGTACTAGGGGTCCGAATTTTTTTTTGGATTTTTGTCTGATATGGTTTGATTCACAACAAAAAACAATAAAATCAATGTAAAAATTCATTTAACGAAATAGTTTTGTTGTAAGCCCATTTCAACCAGAATCTACTAGGACTCGAAAATTTTGGGTGTAAGTACTTGAGGTCCGATTATTTTTTTCTTGGATTTTTGGCTAATATGGTATGATTCACAACCAAAAACAATAAAATCAATGTAAAATTTCATTTAACGAAATAGGTTTGTTGTAAGCCCATTTCAACCAGAATCTACTAGGACTCGAAAACTCTGGGTGTATGTACTTGGGGTCCGATGTTTTTTTTGGATTTTTGTCTAATATGGTTTGATTCACAACCAAAAACAATAAAATCAATGTAAAAATTCATTTAACGAAATTGTTTTGTTGTAAGCCCATTTCAACCAGAATCTACTAGGACTCGAAAATTTTGGGTGTAAGTACGTGGGTGCGATTTTTTTTTTTGGATTTTTGTCTAATATGGTTTGATTCACAACCAAAAACAATAAAATCAATGTAAAAATTCATATAACGAAATAGTTTTGTTGTAAGCCCATTTCAACCAGAATCTACTAGGACTCGAAAATTTTGGGTGTAAGTACTTGGGGTCCGATTTTTTTTTTTTTTGGGTTTTTGTCTAATATGGTTTGATTCACAACCAAAAACAATAAAATCAATGTAAAAAATCATTTAACGAAATAGTTTTGTTGTAAGCCCATTTCAACCAGAATCTACTAGGACTCAAAATTTTTGGGTGTAAGTACTTGGGGTCCGATTTTTTTTTTTTGGATTTTTGTCTAATATGGTTTGATTCACAACCAAAAACAATAAAATCAATGTAAAAATTCATTTAACGAAATAGTTTTGTTGTAAGCCCATTTCAACCAGAATTTACTAGGACTCGAAAATTTTGAGTGTAAGTACTTGGGCTCCAATTTTGTTTTTTTTGGATTTTTGTCTAATATGGTTTGATTCACAACCAAAAACTATAAAATCAATGTAAAAATTAATTTAACGAAATAGTTTTGTTGTAAGCCCATTTCAACCAGAATCTACTAGGACTCGAAAATTTTGGGTGTAAGTACTTGGAGTCCGATTTTTTTTTGGATTTTTGTCTAATATGGTTTGATTCACAACCAAAAACAATAAAACCCATGTAAAAATTCATTTAACGAAATAGTTTTGTTGTAAGCCCATTTCAACCAGAATCTACTAGGGCTCGAAAATTTTGGGTGTAAGTTTTGGGGATTTTTGTCTAATATGGTTTGATTCACAACCAAAAACAATATAATCAATGTAAAAATTCATTTAACGAAATAGTTTTGTTGTAAGCCCATTTCAACACGAATCTAATAGGACTCAAAAATTTTGGGTGTAAGTACTTTGGGTCCGATTTTTTTTTTGGATTTTTGTCTAATATGGTTTGATTCACAACCAAAAACAATAAAATCAATGTAAAAATTCATTTAACGAAATAGTTTTGTTGTAAGCCCATTTCAACCAGGATCTAAAAGGACTCGAAAATTTTGGGTGTAAGTACTTGGGGTCCGATTTTTTTTTTTTAATTTTTGTCTAATATGTTTTGATTACAACCAAAAACAATAAAATCAATGTAAAAATTCATTTAACGAAATAGTTTTGTTGTAAGCCCATTTCAACCAGAATCTAATAGGACTCGAAAATTTTGGGTGTAAGTACTTGTGGTCCGATTTTATTTTTGGATTTTTGTCTAATATGGTTTGATTCACAACCAAAAACAATAAAATCAATGTAAAAATACATTTAACGAAATAGTTTTATTGAAAGCCCATTTCAACCAGAATCTACTAGGACTCGAAAATTTTGGGTGTAAGTACTTTGAGTCCGATTTTTATTTTTTTTGGTTTTTTGTCTAATATGGTTTGATTCACAACCAAAAACAATAAAATCAATGTAAAAATTCATTTAACGAAATAGTTTTGTCGTAAGCCGATTTCAACCAGAATCTACTAGGACTCGAAAATTTTGGGTGTAAGTACTTAGGGTCCGATTTTTTTTTTGGATTTTTGTCTAATATGGTTTGATTCACAACCAAAAACAATAAAATCAATGTAAAAATTCATTTAACGAAATAGTTTTGTTATAAGCCCATTTCACCCAGAATCTACAAGGACTCGAAAATTTAGGGTGTAAGTACTTGGGGTCCGATTTTTTTTTTTTGGATTTTTGTCTAATATGGTTTGATTCACAACCAAAAACAATAAAATCAATGTTAACATTCATTTAACGAAATAGTTTTGTTGTAAGCCCATTTCAACCAGAATCTACTAGGACTCGAAAATTTTAGGTGTAAGTACTTGGGGTCCGATTTTTTTTTTGGACTTTTGTCTAATATGGTTTGATTCACAACCAAAAACAACAAAATCATTGTAAACATTCATTTAACGAAATAGTTTTGTTGTAAGCCCATTTCAACCAGAATCTACTAGGACTCGAAAATTCGAGTCGAAGCCCATTTCAACCAGAATCTACTAGGACTCGAAAATTTTGGGTGTAAGTACTTGGGGTCCGATTTATTTTTTTTGGATTTTTGTCTAATATGGTTTGATTCACAACCAAAAACAATAAAATCAATGTAAAAATTCATTTAACGAAATAGTTTTGTTGTAAGCCCATTTCAACCAGAATCTACTAGGACTCGAAAATTTTGGGTGTAAGTACTTGGGGTCCGATTTTTTTTTGGATTTTTGTCTAATATGGTTTGATTCACAACCAAAAACAATAAAATCAATGTAAAAATTCATTTAACGAAATAGTTTTGTTGTAAGCCCATTTCACCCAGAATCTACAAGGACTCGAAAATTTTGGGTGTAAGTACTTGGGGTCCGATTTTTTTTTTTTGGATTTTTGTCTAATATGGTTTGATTCACAACCAAAAACAATAAAATCAATGTTAACATTCATTTAACGAAATAGTTTTGTTGTAAGCCCATTTCAACCAGAATCTACTAGGACTCGAAAATTTTAGGTGTAAGTACTTGGGGTCCGACTTTTTTTTTTGAACTTTTGTCTAATATGGTTTGATTCACAACCAAAAACAACAAAATCATTGTAAACATTCATTTAACGAAATAGTTTTGTTGTAAGCCCATTTCAACCAGAATCTACTAGGACTCGAAAATTTTGGGTGTAAGTACTTGGGGTCCGATTTTTTTTTTTTTTGATTTTTGTCTAATATGGTTTGATTCACAACCAAAAACAATAAAATCAATGTAAAAATTCATTTAACGAAATAGTTTTGTTGTAAGCCCATTTCAACCAGAATCTACTAGGACTCGAAAATTTTGGGTGTAAGTAGTTGGAGTCCGATTTTTTTTTTGGATTTTTGTCTAATATGGTTTGATTCACAACCAAAAACAATTCATAAAATTCATTTAACGAAATAGTTTTGTTGTAAGCCCATTTCAACCAGAATCTACTAGGACTCGAAAATTTTGGGTGTAAGTACTTGGGGTCAGTTTTTTTTTTTTTGGGATTTTTGTCAATATGGTTTGATTCACAACCAAAAACAATTCATAAAATTCATTTAACGAAATAGTTTTGTTGTAAGCCCATTTCAACCAGAATCTACTAGGACTCGAAAATTTTGGGTGTAAGTACTTGGGGTCCGATTTTTTTTTTTGGATTTTTGTCTAATATGGTTTGATTCACAACCAAAAACAACAAAATCAATGTAAAAATTCATTTAACGAAATAGTTTTGTTGTAAGCCCATTTCAACCAGAATCTTCTACTACTCAAAAATTTTGGGTGTAAGCATTAAGGGTCCGAATATTTTTTTTTGGATTTTTGTCTAATATGGTTTGATTTACAACTAAAAACAATAAAATCAATGTAAAAATTCATTTAACGAAATAGTTTTGTTGTAAGACCATTTCAACCAGAATCTACTAGGACTCGAAAATTTTGGGTGTAAGTACTTGGGGTCCGATTTTTTTTTTTTGGATTTTTGTTTAATATGGTTTGATTCACAACCAAAAACAATAAAATCAATGTAAAAATTTCATTTAACGAAATAGTTTTGTTGTAAGCCCATTTCAACCAGAATCTACTAGGACTCGAAAATTTTGGGTGTAAGTACTTGGGGTCCGATTTTTTTTTTGGATTTTTGTCTAATATGGTTTGATTCACGACCAAAAACAATAAAATCAATGTAAAAATTCATTTAACGAAATAGTTTTGTTGTAAGCCCATTTCAACCAGAATCTAAAAGGATTAGAAAATTTTGTGTGTAAGTACTTGGGGCCCGATTTATTTTTTTTTTTGATTTTTGTCTAATATGGTTTGATTCACAACCAAAAACAATAAAATCAATGTAAAAATTCATTTAACGAAATAGTTTTGTTGTAAGCCCATTTCAACCAGAATCTACTAGGACTCGAAAATTTTGGGTGTAAGTACTTGGGGTCCGATTTTTTTTTTTGGATTTTTGTCTAATATGGTTTGATTCACAACCAAAAACAATAAAATCAATGTAAAAATTCATTTAACGAAATAGTTTTGTTGTAAGCCCATTTCAACCAGAATCTACTAGGACTCAAAAATTTTGGGTGTAAGTACTTGGGGTCCGATTTTTTTTTTTGGATTTTTGTCTAATATGGTTTGATTCACAACCAAAAACAATAAAATCAATGTAAAAATTCATTTAACGAAATAAATTTGTTGTAAGCCCATTTCAACCAGAATCTACTAGAACTCGAAAATTTTGGGTGTAAGTACTTGGGGTCCGATTTTTTTTTTGGATTTTTGTCAAATATGGTTTGATTCACAACCAAAAACAATAAAATCAATGTAAAAATTCATTTAACGAAATAGTTTTGTTGTAAGCCCATTTCAACCAGAATCTACCAGGACTCGAAAATTTTGGGTGTAAGTACTTGGGGTCCGATTTTTTTTTTTTTTGGATTTTTGTCTAATATGGTTTGATTCACAACCAAAAACAATAAAATCAATGTAAATATTCATTTAACGAAATAGTTTTGTTGTAAGCCCATTTCAACCAGAATCTACTAGGACTCGAAAATTTTGGGTGTAAGTACTTGGGGTCCGATTTATTTTTTTGGATTTTTGTCTAATATGGTTTGATTCACAACCAAAAACAATAAAATCAATGTAAAAATTCATTTAACGAAATAGTTTTGTTGTAAGCCCATTTCAACCAGAATCTACTAGGACTCGAAAATTTTGGGTGTAAGTACTTGAGGTCCGATTTTTTTTTTTGGATTTTTGTCTAATATGGTTTGATTCACAACCAAAAGCAATAAAATCAATGTAAAAATTCATTTAACGAAATAGTTTTGTTGTAAGCCCATTTCAACCAGAATCTACTAGGACTCGAAAATTTTGGGTGTAAGTACTTGGGGTCCGATTTTTTTTGGATTTTTGTCTAATATGGTTTGATTCACAACCAAAAACAATAAAATCAATGTAAAAATTCATTTAACGAAATAGTTTTGTTGTAAGCCCATTTCAACCAGAATCTACTAGGACTCGAAAATTTTAGGTGTAAGTACTTGGGGCCCGATTTTTTTTTTGGACTTTTGTCTAATATGGTTTGATTCACAACCAAAAACAACAAAATCATTATGAACATTCATTTAACGAAATAGTTTTATTGTAAGCCCATTTCAACCAGAATCTACTAGGACTCGAAAATTTTGGGTGTAAGTACTTGGGGTCCGATTTTTTTTTTTTTGATTTTTGTCTAATATGGTTTGATTCACAACCAAAAACAATAAAATCAATGTAAAAATTCATTTAACGAAATAGTTTTGTTGTAAGCCCATTTCAACCAGAATCTACTAGGACTCGAAAATTTTGGGTGTAAGTAGTTGGGGTCCGATTTTTTTTTTGGATTTTTGTCTAATATGGTTTGATTCACAACCAAAAACAATAAAATCAATATAAAAATTCATTGAACGAAATAGTTTTGTTGTAAGCCCATTTCAACCAGAATCTACTAGGACTCGAAAATTTTGGGTGTAAGTACTTGGGGTCAGTTTTTTTTTGGGATTTTTGTCAATATGGTTTGATTTACAACCAAAAACAATAAAATCAATGTAAAAATTCATTTAACGAAATAGTTGTGTTGTAAGTCCATTTCAACCAGAATCTACTAGGACTCGAAAATTTTGAGTGTAAGTACTTGGGGTCCGATTTTTTTTGGATTTTTGTCTAATATGGTTTGATTCACAACCAAAAACAACAAAATCAATGTAAAAACTCATTTAACGAAATAGTTTTGTTGTAAGCCCATTTCAACCAGAATCTTCTACTACTCAAAAATTTTGGGTGTAAGCATTAAGGGTCCGAATATTTTTTTTTGGATTTTTGTCAAATATGGTTTGATTTACAACTAAAAACAATAAAATCAATGTAAAAATTCATTTAACGTAATAGTTTTGTTGTAAGACCATTTCAACCAGAATCTACTAGGACTCGAAAATTTTGGGTGTAAGTACATGGGGTCCGATTTTTTTTTTGGATTTTTGTTTAATATGGTTTGATTCACAACCAAAAACAATAAAATCAATGTAAAAATTTCATTTAACGAAATAGTTTTGTTGTAAGCCCATTTCAACCAGAATCTACTAGGACTCGAAAATTTTGGGTGTAAGTACTTGGGGTCCGATTTTTTTTTTGGATTTTTGTCTAATATGGTTTGATTCACAAACAAAAACAATAAAATCAATGTAAAAATTCATTTAACGAAATAGTTTTGTTGTAAGCCCATTTCAACCAGAATCTAAAAGGATTAGAAAATTTTGGGTGTAAGTACTTGGGGTCCGATTTTTTTTTTTTTTTGATTTTTGTCTAATATGGTTTGATTCACAACCAAAAACAATAAAATCAATGTAAAAATTCATTTAACGAAATAGTTTTGTTGTAAGCCCATTTCAACCAGAATCTACTAGGACTCGAAAATTTTGGGTGTAAGTACTTGGGGTCCGATTTTTTTTTTTTTTGGATTTTTGTCTAATATGGTTTGATTCACAACCAAAAACAATAAAATCAATGTAAAAATTCATTTAACGAAATAGTTTTGTTGTAAGCCCATTTCAACCAGAATCTACTAGGACTCAAAAATTTTGGGTGTAAGTACTTGGGGTCCGATTTTTTTTTTTTGGATTTTTGTCTAATATGGTTTGATTCACAACCAAAAACAATAAAATCAATGTAAAAATTCATTTAACGAAATAAATTTGTTGTAAGCCCATTTCAACCAGAATCTACTAGAACTCGAAAATTTTGGGTGTAAGTACTTGGGGTCCGATTTTTTTTTTTTGGATTTTTGTCTAATAGGCTTTGATTCACAACCAAAAACAATAAAATCAATGTAAAAATTCATATAACGAAATAGTTTTGTTGTAAGCCCATTTCAACCAGGATTTACTAGGACTCGAAAATTTTGGGTGTAAGTACTTGGGGTCCGATTTTTTTTTGTTTTGGATTTTTGTCTAATATGGTTTGATTCACAACCAAAAACAATAAAATCAATGTAAAAATTCATTTAGCGAAATAGTTTTGTTGTAAGCCCATTTCAACCAGAATCTACTAGGACTCAAAAATTTTTGGTGTAAGTACTTGGGGTCCGATTTTTTTTTTGGATTTTTGTCTACCATGGTTTGATTCACAACCAAAAACAATAAAATCAATGTAAAAATTCATTTAACGAAATAGTTTTGTTGCAAGCCCATTTCAACCAGAATCTACAAGTACTCGAAAATTTTGGGTGTAAGTACTTATGGTCCAATTTTTTTTTTTGGATTTTTGTCTAATATGGTTTGATTCACAACCAAAAACAATAAAATCAATGTAAAAATTCATTTAACGAAATAGTTTTGTTGTAAGCCCATTTCAACCAGAATCTACTAGGACTCGAAAATTTTAGGTGTAAGTACTTGGGGGCCCGATTTTTTTTTGGACTTTTGTCTAATATGGTTTGATTCACAACCAAAAACAACAAAATCATTGTAAACATTCGTTTAACGAAATAGTTTTGTTGTAAGCCCATTTCAACCAGAATCTACTAGGACTCGAAAATTTTGGGTGTAAGTACTTGGGGTCCGATTTTTTTGTTTTTTTGGATTTTTGTCTAATATGGTTTGATTCACAACCAAAAACAATAAAATCAATGTAAAAATTCATTTAACGAAATAGTTTTGTTGTAAGCCCATTTCAACCAGAATCTACTAGGACTCGAAAATTTTGGGTGTAAGTAGTTGGGGTCCGATTTTTTTTTTTGGATTTTTGTCTAATATGGTTTGATTCACAACCAAAAACAATAAAATCAATATAAAAATTCATTTAACGAAATAGTTTTGTTGTAAGCCCATTTCAACCAGAATCTACTAGGACTCGAAAATTTTGGGTGTAAGTACTTGGGGTACGATTTTTTTTTTTTTTTTTGATTTTTGTCTAATATGGTTTGATTCACAACCAAAAACAATAAAATCAATGTAAAAATTCATTTAACGAAATAGTTTTGTTGTAAGCCCATTTCAACCAGAATCTACTAGGACTCGAAAATTTTAGGTGTAAGTACTTGGGGTCCGACTTTTTTTTTTGAACTTTTGTCTAATATGGTTTGATTCACAACCAAAAACAACAAAATCATTGTAAACATTCATTTAACGAAATAGTTTTGTTGTAAGCCCATTTCAACCAGAATCTACTAGGACTCGAAAATTTTGGGTGTAAGTACTTGGGGTCCGATTTTTTTTTTTTTTGATTTTTGTCTAATATGGTTTGATTCACAACCAAAAACAATAAAATCAATGTAAAAATTCATTTAACGAAATAGTTTTGTTGTAAGCCCATTTCAACCAGAATCTACTAGGACTCGAAAATTTTGGGTGTAAGCATTAAGGGTCCGAATATTTTTTTTTTGGATTTTTGTCTAATATGGTTTGATTTACAACTAAAAACAATAAAATCAATGTAAAAATTCATTTAACGAAATAGTTTTGTTGTAAGACCATTTCAACCAGAATCTACTAGGACTCGAAAATTTTGGGTGTAAGTACATGGGGTCCGATTTTTTTTTTTGGATTTTTGTTTAATATGGTTTGATTCACAACCAAAAACAATAAAATCAATGTAAAAATTTCATTTAACGAAATAGTTTTGTTGTAAGCCCATTTCAACCAGAATCTACTAGGACTCGAAAATTTTGGGTGTAAGTACTTGGGGTCCGATTTTTTTTTTTTGGATTTTTGTCTAATATGGTTTGATTCACGACCAAAAACAATAAAATCAATGTAAAAATTCATTTAACGAAATAGTTTTGTTGTAAGCCCATTTCAACCAGAATCTAAAAGGATTAGAAAATTTTGGGTGTAAGTACTTGGGGCCCGATTTATTTTTTTTTTGATTTTTGTCTAATATGGTTTGATTCACAACCAAAAACAATAAAATCAATGTAAAAATTCATTTAACGAAATAGTTTTGTTGTAAGCCCATTTCAACCAGAATCTACAAGGACTCGAAAATTTTGGGTGTAAGTACTTGGGGTCCGATTTTTTTTTTTTGGATTTTTGTCTAATATGGTTTGATTCACAACCAAAAACAATAAAATCAATGTAAAAAATTCATTTAACGAAATAGTTTTGTTGTAAGCCCATTTCAACCAGAATCTACTAGGACTCAAAAATTTTGGGTGTAAGTACTTGGGGTCCGATTTTTTTTTTTGGATTTTTGTCTAATATGGTTTGATTCACAACCAAAAACAATAAAATCAATGTAAAAATTCATTTAACGAAATAAATTTGTTGTAAGCCCATTTCAACCAGAATCTACTAGAACTCGAAAATTTTGGGTGTAAGTACTTGGGGTCCGATTTTTTTTTTGGATTTTTGTCAAATATGGTTTGATTCACAACCAAAAACAATAAAATCAATGTAAATATTCATTTAACGAAATAGTTTTGTTGTAAGCCCATTTCAACCAGAATCTACCAGGACTCGAAAATTTTGGGTGTAAGTACTTGGGGTCCGATTTTTTTTTTTTTGGATTTTTGTCTAATATGGTTTGATTCACAACCAAAAACAATAAAATCAATGTAAATATTCATTTAACGAAATAGTTTTGTTGTAAGCCCATTTCAACCAGAATCTACTAGGACTCGAAAATTTTGGGTGTAAGTACTTGGGGTCCGATTTATTTTTTTGGATTTTTGTCTAATATGGTTTGATTCACAACCAAAAACAATAAAATCAATGTAAAAATTAATTTAACGAAATAGTTTTGTTGTAAGCCCATTTCAACCAGAATCTACTAGGACTCGAAAATTTTGGGTGTAAGTACTTGAGGTCCGATTTTTTTTTTTGGATTTTTGTCTAATATGGTTTGATTCACAACCAAAAGCAATAAAATCAATGTAAAAATTCATTTAACGAAATAGTTTTGTTGTAAGCCCATTTCAACCAGAATCTACTAGGACTCGAAAATTTTGGGTGTAAGTACTTGGGGTCCTATTTTTTTTGGATTTTTGTCTAATATGGTTTGATTCACAACCAAAAACAATAAAATCAATGTAAAAATTCATTTAACGAAATACTTTTGTTGTAAGCCCATTTCAACCAGAATCTACTAGGACTCGAAAATTTTAGGTGTAAGTACTTGGGGCCCGATTTTTTTTTTTGGACTTTTGTCTAATATGGTTTGATTCACAACCAAAAACAACAAAATCATTATGAACATTCGTTTAACGAAATAGTTTTGTTGTAAGCCCATTTCAACCAGAATCTACTAGGACTCGAAAATTTTGGGTGTAAGTACTTGGGGTCCGATTTTTTTTTTTTTGATTTTTGTCTAATATGGTTTGATTCACAACCAAAAACAATAAAATCAATGTAAAAATTCATTTAACGAAATAGTTTTGTTGTAAGCCCATTTCAACCAGAATCTACTAGGACTCGAAAATTTTGGGTGTAAGTAGTTGGGGTCCGATTTTTTTTTTGGATTTTTGTCTAATATGGTTTGATTCACAACCAAAAACAATAAAATCAATATAAAAATTCATTTAACGAAATAGTTTTGTTGTAAGCCCATTTCAACCAGAATCTACTAGGACTCGAAAATTTTGGGTGTAAGTACTTGGGGTCCGATTTTTTTTATGGATTTTTGTCTAATATGGTTTGATTCACAACCAAAAACAATAAAATCAATGTAAAAATTCATTTAACGAAATAGTTTTGTTGTAAGCCCATTTCAACCAGAATCTACTAGGACTCGAAAATTTTGGGTGTAAGTACTTGGGGTCAGTTTTTTTTTTGGGATTTTTGTCAATATGGTTTGATTTACAACCAAAAACAATAAAATCAATGTAAAAATTCATTTAACGAAATAGTTGTGTTGTAAGTCCATTTCAACCAGAATCTACTAGGACTCGAAAATTTTGAGTGTAAGTACTTGGGGTCCGATTTTTTTTGGATTTTTGTCTAATATGGTTTGATTCACAACCAAAAACAACAAAATCAATGTAAAAATTCATTTAACGAAATAGTTTTGTTGTAAGCCCATTTCAACCAGAATCTTCTACTACTCAAAAATTTTGGGTGTAAGCATTAAGGGTCCGAATATTTTTTTTTGGATTTTTGTCTAATATGGTTTGATTTACAACTAAAAACAATAAAATCAATGTAAAAATTCATTTAACGAAATAGTTTTGTTGTAAGACCATTTCAACCAGAATCTACTAGGACTCGAAAATTTTGGGTGTAAGTACATGGGGTCCGATTTTTTTTTTTGGATTTTTGTTTAATATGGTTTGATTCACAACCAAAAACAATAAAATCAATGTAAAAATTTCATTTAACGAAATAGTTTTGTTGTAAGCCCATTTCAACCAGAATCTACTAGGACTCGAAAATTTTGGGTGTAAGTACTTGGGGTCCGATTTTTTTTTTTGGATTTTTGTCTAATATGGTTTGATTCACAACCAAAAACAATAAAATCAATGTAAAAATTCATTTAACGAAATAGTTTTGTTGTAAGCCCATTTCAACCAGAATCTAAAAGGATTAGAAAATTTTGGGTGTAAGTACTTGGGGTCCGATTTTTTTTTTTTTTTTTATTTTTGTCTAATATGGTTTGATTCACAACCAAAAACAATAAAATCAATGTAAAAATTCATTTAACGAAATAGTTTTGTTGTAAGCCCATTTCAACCAGAATCTACTAGGACTCGAAAATTTTGGGTGTAAGTACTTGGGGTCCGATTTTTTTTTTTTTGGATTTTTGTCTAATATGGTTTGATTCACAACCAAAAACAATAAAATCAATGTAAAAATTCATTTAACGAAATAGTTTTGTTGTAAGCCCATTTCAACCAGAATCTACTAGGACTCAAAAATTTTGGGTGTAAGTACTTGGGGTCCGATTTTTTTTTTTTGGATTTTTGTCTAATATGGTTTGATTCACAACCAAAAACAATAAAATCAATGTAAAAATTCATTTAACGAAATAAATTTGTTGTAAGCCCATTTCAACCAGAATCTACTAGAACTCGAAAATTTTGGGTGTAAGTACTTGGGGTCCGATTTTTTTTTTTGGATTTTTGTCTAATAGGCTTTGATTCACAACCAAAAACAATAAAATCAATGTAAAAATTCATATAACGAAATAGTTTTGTTGTAAGCCCATTTCAACCAGGATTTACTAGGACTCGAAAATTTTGGGTGTAAGTACTTGGGGTCCGATTTTTTTTTTTTTTGGATTTTTGTCTAATATGGTTTGATTCACAACCAAAAACAATAAAATCAATGTAAAAATTCATTTAACGAAATAGTTTTGTTGTAAGCCCATTTCAACCAGAATCTACTAGGACTCGAAAATTTTAGGTGTAAGTACTTGGGGCCCGATTTTTTTTTGGACTTTTGTCTAATATGGTTTGATTCACAACCAAAAACAACAAAATCATTGTAAACATTCGTTTAACGAAATAGTTTTGTTGTAAGCCCATTTCAACCAGAATCTACTAGGACTCGAAAATTTTGGGTGTAAGTACTTGGGGTCCTATTTTTTTTGGATTTTTGTCTAATATGGTTTGATTCACAACCAAAAACAATAAAATCAATGTAAAAATTCATTTAACGAAATAGTTTTGTTGTAAGCCCATTTCAACCAGAATCTACTAGGACTCGAAAATTTTGGGTGTAAGTAGTTGGGGTCCGATTTTTTTTTTGGATTTTTGTCTAATATGGTTTGATTCACAACCAAAAACAATAAAATCAATATAAAAATTCATTTAACGAAATAGTTTTGTTGTAAGCCCATTTCAACCAGAATCTACTAGGACTCGAAAATTTTGGGTGTAAGTACTTGGGGTTCGATTTTTTTTTTTTTTGATTTTTGTCTAATATGGTTTGATTCACAACCAAAAACAATAAAATCAATGTAAAAATTCATTTAACGAAATAGTTTTGTTGTAAGCCCATTTCAACCAGAATCTACTAGGACTCGAAAATTTTGGGTGTAAGTACTTGGGGTCCGTTTTTTTTTGGGATTTTTGTCAATATGGTTTGATTTACAACCAAAAACAATAAAATCAATGTAAAAATTCATTTAACGAAATAGTTGTGTTGTAAGCCCATTTCAACCAGAATCTACTAGGACTCGAAAATTTTAGGTGTAAGTACTTGGGGTCCGATTTTTTTTTTGGGATTTTTGTCTAATATGGTTTGATTCACAACCAAAAACAACAAAATCAATGTTAAAATTCATTTAACGAAATAGTTTTGTTGTAAGTCCATTTCAACCAGAATCTCCTACTACTTAAAAATTTGGGGTGGAAGCACTAAGGGTCCGAATATTTTTTTGGAATTTTGTCTAATATGGTTTGATTTACAACTAAAAACAATAAAATCAATGTAAAAATTCATTTAACGAAATAGTTTTGTTGTAAGCCCATTTCAACCAGAATCTACTAAGACTCGAAAATTTTGGGTGTAAGTACATGGGGTCCGATTTTTTTTTTGGATTTTTGTCTAATATGGTTTGATTCACAACCAAAAACAATAAAATCAATGTAAAAATTTCATTTAACGAATTAGTTTTGTTGTAAGCCCATTTTAATCAGAATCTACTAGGACTCGAAAATTTTGGGTGTAAGTACTTGGGGTCCGATTTTTTTTTTGGATTTTTGTCTAATATGGTTTGATTCACAATCTAAAACAATAAAATCAATGTAAAAATTCATTTAACGAAATAGTTTTGTTGTAAGCCCATTTCAACCAGAATCTAAAAGGACTCGAAAATTTTTGGTGTAAGTACTTGGGGTCCGATTTTTTTTTGGATTTTTGTCTAATATGGTTTGATTCACAACCAAAAACAATAAAATCAATGTAAAAATTCATTTAACGAAATAGTTTTGTTGTAAGCCCATTTCAACCAGAATCTACTAGGACTCAAAAATTTTGGGTGTAAGTACTTGGGGACCGATTTTTTTTTTTTGGATTTTTGTGTAATATGGTTTGATTCACAACCAAAAACAATAAAATCAATGTAAAAATTCATTTAACGAAATAGTTTTGTTGTAAGCCCATTTCAACCAGAATCTACTAGGACTCGAAAATTTTGGGTGTAAGTACTTGGGGTCCGATTTTTTTTTTCTGGATTTTTGTCTAATAGGCTTTGATTCACAACCAAAAACAATAAAATCAATGTAAAAATTCATATAACGAAATAGTTTTGTTGTAAGCCCATTTCAAGCAGGATTTGCTAGGACTCGAAAATTTTGGGTGTAAGTACTTGGGGTCCGATTTTTTTTTTTTTTTTTGGATTTTTGTCTAATATGGTTTGATTCACAACCAAAAACAATAAAATCAATGTAAAAATTCATTTAGCGAAATAGTTTTGTTGTAAGCCCATTTCAACCAGAATCTACTAGGACTCAAAAATTTTTGGTGTTAGTACTTGGGGTCCGATTTTTTTTTTGGATCTTTGTCTACCATGGTTTGATTCTCAACTAAAAACAATAAAATCAATATAAAAATTCATTTAACGAAATAGTTTTGTTGTAAGCCCATTTCAACCAGAATCTAAAAGGACACGAAAATTTTGGGTGTAAGTACTTGGGGTTCGATTTTTTTTTTTGGATTTTTGTCTAATATGGTTTGATTACAACCAAAAACAATAAAATCAATGTAAAAATTCATTTAACGAAATAGTTTTGTTGTAAGCCCATTTCAACCAGAATCTACTAGGACTCGAAAATTTTGGGTGTAAGTACTAGGAGTCCGATTTTATTTTAGGATTTTTGTCTAATATGGTTTGATTCACAACCAAAAACAATAAAATCAATGTAAAAATTCATTTAACGAAATAGTTTTGTTGTAAGCCCATTTCAACCAGAATCTACTAGGACTCGAAAATTTTGGGTGTAAGTACTTTGAGTCCGATTTTTATTTTTTTTTATTTTTGTCTAATATGGTTTGATTCACAACCAAAAACAATAAAATCAATGTTAAAATTCATTTAGCGAAATAGTTTTGTTGTAAGCCCATTTCAACCAGAATCTCCTACTACTTGAAAATTTTGGGTGTAAGCACTAGGGGTCCGAATTTTTTTTTTTTGGATTTTTGTCTAATATGGTTTGATTCACAACCAAAAACAATAAAATCAATGTAAAAATTCATTTAACGAAATAGTTTTGTTGTAAGCCCATTTCAACCAGAATCTCCTACTACTCGAAAATTTGGGGTGTATAAATTTTCCGTGTAAGCACTAGGGGTCCGATTTTTTTTTGGATTTTTGTCTAATATGGTTTGATTCACAACCAAAAACAATAAAATCTATGTAAAAATTCATTTAACGAAATAGTTTTGTTGTAAGCCCATTTCAACCAGAATCTACTAGGACTCGAAAATTTTGGTGTAAGTACTTGGTTTCCGATTTCTTTTTTTTTTGGATTTTTGTCTAATATGGTTTGATTCACAACCAAAAACAATAAAATCAATGTAAAAATTCATTTAACGAAATAGTTTTGTTGTAAGCCCATTTCAACCAGAATCTACTAGGACTCGAAAATTTTGGGTGTAAGTACTTGGGGTCAGATTTTTTTTTTGGATTTTTGTCTAATATGGTTTGATTCACAACCAAAAACAATAAAATCAATGTAAAAATTCATTTAACGAAATAGTTGTGTTGTTAGCCCATTTCAACCAGAATCTACTAGGACTCGAAAATTTTGGGTGTAAGTACTTGGGGTCCGATTTTTTTTTTGGATTTTTGTCTAATATGGTTTGATTCACAACCAAAAACAATAAAATCAATGTAAAAATTCATTTAACGAAATAGTTTTGTTGTAAGCCCATTTCAACCAGAATCTACTAGGACTCGAAAATTTTGGGTGTAAGTACATGGGGTTCGATTTTTTTTGTAGATTTTTGTCTAATATGGTTTGATTCACAACCAAAAACAATAAAATCAATGTAAAAATTCATTTAACGAAATAGTTATGTTGTAAGCCCATTTCAACCAGAATCTAAAAGGATTCGAAAACTTTGGGTGTAAGTACTTGGGGTCCGATTTTTTTTTTTTGGATTTTTGTCTAATATGGTTTGATTTCAACCAAAAACAATAAAATCAATGTAAAAATTCATTTAACGAAATATTTTTGTTGTAAGCCCATTTCAACCAGAATCTACTAGGACTCGAAAATTTTGGGTGTAAGTACTTGGGGTCCGATTTTTTTTTTGGATTTTTGTCTAATATGGTTTGATTCACAACCAAAAACAATAAAATCAATGTAAAAATTTATTTAACGAAATAGTTTTGTTGTAAGCCCATTTCAACCAGAATCTACTAGGACTCGAAAATTTTGGGTGTAAGCACCTAGGGTCCGATTTTTTTTTTGGATCTTTGTCTAATATGGTTTGATTCACAACCAAAAACAATAAAATCAATGTAAAAATTCATTTAACGAAATAGTTTTTTTGTAAGCCCATTTCAACCAGAATCTTCTACTAGGACTCGAAAATTTTGGGTGTAAGTACTTGGGGTCCGATTTTTTTTTATTTTTGGATTTTTGTCTAATATGGTTTGATTCACAACCAAAAACAATAAAATCAATGTAAAACTTTATTTAACGAAATAGTTTTGTTGTAAGCCCTTTTCAACCAGAATCTACTAGGACTCGAAAATTTTGGGTGTAAGTACTTGGGGTCCGATTTTTTTTTTGGATTTTTGTCTAATATGGTTTGTTCACATCCAAAAACAATAAAATCAATGTAAAAATTCATTTAACGAAATAGTTTTGTTGTAAGCCCATTTCAACCTGAATCTACTAGGACTCGAAAATTTTGGGTGTAAGCACCTGGGGTCCGATTTTTTTTTTGGATCTTTGTCTAATATGGTTTGATTCACAACCAAAAACAATAAAATCAAAGTAAAAATTCATTTAACGAAATAGTTGTGTTGTAAGCCCATTTCAACCAGAATCTACTAGGACTCGAAAATTTTGGGTGTAAGTACTTGGGGTCCGATTTTTTTTTTTTTGGATTTTTGTCTAATATGATTTGATTCACAACCAAAAACAATAAAATCAATGTAAAAATTCATTTAACGAAATAGTTTTGTTGTAAGCCCATTTCAACCAGAATCTACTAGGACTCAAGGCTTACAACAAAACTATTTCGTTAAATGAATTTTTACATTGATTTTATTGTTTTTGGTTATGAATCAAAGCATATTAGACAAAAAATTTTACAGGACTGGAAAATTTTGGGTGTAAGTACTTGGGGTCCGATTTTTTTTTTTGAATTTTTGTCTAATATGCTTTGATTCACAACCAAAAACAATAAAATCAATGTAAAAATTCATTTAACGAACTAGTTTTGTTGTAAGCCCATTTCAACCAGAATCTCCTACTACTCGAAAATTTTGGGTGTAAGCACTAGGGGGTCCGAATTTTTTTTTTTTGGATTTTTGTCTAATATGGTTTGATTCACAACCAAAAACAATAAAATCAATGTAAAAATTCATTTAACGAAATAGTTTTGTTGTAAGCCCATTTCAACCAGAATCTCCTACTACTCGAAAATTTGGGGTGTAAGCACTATGGGTCCAAATATTTTTTTTTGGATTTTTGTCTTATATGGTTTGATTTACAACCAAAAACAATAAAATCAATGTAAAAATTCATTTAACGAAATAGTTTTGTCGTAAGCCGATTTCAACCAGAATCTACTAGGACTCGAAAATTGTGGGTGTAAGTACTTAGGGTCCGATTTTTTTTTTGGATTTTTGTCTAATATGGTTTGATTCACAACCAAAAACAATTAAATCAATGTAAAAATTCATTTAACGAAATAGTTTTGTTGTAAGCCCATTTCAACCAGAATCTACTAGGACTCGAAAATTTTGGGTGTAAGGTACAATTTTTGTCAAATATGGTTTGATTCACAACCAAAAACAATAAAATCAATGTAAAAATTCATTTAACGAAATAGTTTTGTTGTAAGCCCATTTCAACCAGAATCTACCAGGACTCGAAAATTTTGGGTGTAAGTACTTGGGGTCCGATTTTTTTTTGGATTTTTGTCTAATATGGTTTGATTCACAACCAAAAACAATAAAATCAATGTAAAAATTCATTTAACGAAATAGTTTTGTTGTAAGCCCATTTCACCCAGAACCTACAAGGACTCGAAAATTTTGGGTGTAAGTACATGGGGTCCGATTTTTTTTTTTTGGATTTTTGTCTAATATGGTTTGATTCACAACCAAAAACAATAAAATCAATGTTAACATTCATTTAACGAAATAGTTTTGTTGTAAGCCCATTTCAACCAGAATCTACTAGGACTCGAAAATTTTAGGTGTAAGTACTTGGGGTCCGATTTTTTTTTTGGACTTTTGTCTAATATGGTTTGATTCACAACCAAAAACAACAAAATTATTGTAAACATTCATTTAACGAAATAGTTTTGTTGTAAGCCCATTTCAACCAGAATCTACTAGGACTCGAAAATTTTGGGTGTAAGTACTTGGGGTCCGATATTTTTTTTTTTTTTATTTTTGTCTAATATGGTTTGATTCACAACTAAAAACAATAAAATCAATGTAAAAATTCATTTAACGAAATAGTTTTGTTGTAAGCCCATTTCAACCAGAATCTACTAGGACTCGAAAATTTTGGGTGTAAGTACTTGGGGTCCGATTTATTGTTTTGGATTTTTGTCTAATATGGTTTGATTCACAACCAAAAACAATAAAATCAATGTAAAAATTAATTTAACGAAATAGTTTTGTTGTAAGCCCATTTCAACCAGAATCTACTAGGACTCGAAAATTTTGGGTGTAAGTACTTGGGGTCCGATTTTTTTTTGGATTTTTGTCTAATATGGTTTGATTCACAACCAAAAACAATAAAATCAATGTAAAAATTCATTTAACGAAATAGTTTTGTTGTAAGCCCATTTCACCCAGAATCTACAAGGACTCGAAAATTTTGGGTGTAAGTACTTGGGGTCCGATTTTTTTTTTTGGATTTTTGTCTAATATGGTTTGATTCACAACCAAAAACAATAAAATCAATGTTAACATTCATTTAACGAAATAGTTTTGTTGTAAGCCCATTTCAACCAGAATCTACTAGGACTCGAAAATTTTAGGTGTAAGTACTTGGGGTCCGACTTTTTTTTTTGGACTTTTGTCTAATATGGTTTGATTCACAACCAAAAACAACAAAATCAGTGTAAACATTCATTTAACGAAATAGTTTTGTTGTAAGCCCATTTCAACCAGAATCTAAAAGGACTCGAAAATTTTGGGTGTAAGTACTTGGGGTCCGATTTTTTTTTTTTTGATTTTTGTCTAATATGGTTTGATTCACAACCAAAAACAATAAAATCAATGTAAAAATTCATTTAACGAAATAGTTTTGTTGTAAGCCCATTTCAACCAGAATCTACTAGGACTCGAAAATTTTGGGTGTAAGTAGTTGGGGTCCGATTTTTTTTTTGGATTTTTGTCTAATATGGTTTGATTCACAACCAAAAACAATTCATAAAATTCATTTAACGAAATAGTTTTGTTGTAAGCCCATTTCAACCAGAATCTACTAGGACTCGAAAATTTTGGGTGTAAGTACTTGGGGTCAGTTTTTTTTTTTTTGGGATTTTTGTCAATATGGTTTGATTCACAACCAAAAACAATAAAATCAATGTAAAAATTCATTTAACGAAATAGTTGTGTTGTAAGCCCATTTCAACCAGAATCTACTAGGACTCGAAAATTTTGGGTGTAAGTACTTGGGGTCCGATTTTTTTTTTTGGATTTTTGTCTAATATGGTTTGATTCACAACCAAAAACAACAAAATCAATGTAAAAATTCATTTAACGAAATAGTTTTGTTGTAAGCCCATTTCAACCAGAATCTTCTACTACTCAAAAATTTTGGGTGTAAGCATTAAGGGTCCGAATATTTTTTTTTGGATTTTTGTCTAATATGGTTTGATTTACAACTAAAAACAATAAAATCAATGTAAAAATTCATTTAACGAAATAGTTTTGTTGTAAGACCATTTCAACCAGAATCTACTAGGACTCGAAAATTTTGGGTGTAAGTACATGGGGTCCGATTTTTTTTTTTGGATTTTTGTTTAATATGGTTTGATTCACAACCAAAAACAATAAAATCAATGTAAAAATTTCATTTAACGAAATAGTTTTGTTGTAAGCCCATTTCAACCAGAATCTACTAGGACTCGAAAATTTTGGGTGTAAGTACTTGGGGTCCGATTTATTGTTTTGGATTTTTGTCTAATATGGTTTGATTCACAACCAAAAACAATAAAATCAATGTAAAAATTAATTTAACGAAATAGTTTTGTTGTAAGTCCATTTCAACCAGAATCTACTAGGACTCGAAAATTTTGGGTGTAAGTACTTGGGGTCCGATTTTTTTTTGGATTTTTGTCTAATATGGTTTGATTCACAACCAAAAACAATAAAATCAATGTAAAAATTCATTTAACGAAATAGTTTTGTTGTAAGCCCATTTCACCCAGAATCTACAAGGACTCGAAAATTTTGGGTGTAAGTACTTGGGGTCCGATTTTTTTTTTTTGGATTTTTGTCTAATATGGTTTGATTCACAACCAAAAACAATAAAATCAATGTTAACATTCATTTAACGAAATAGTTTTGTTGTAAGCCCATTTCAACCAGAATCTACTAGGACTCGAAAATTTTAGGTGTAAGTACTTGGGGTCCGACTTTTTTTTTTGGACTTTTGTCTAATATGGTTTGATTCACAACCAAAAACAACAAAATCAGTGTAAACATTCATTTAACGAAATAGTTTTGTTGTAAGCCCATTTCAACCAGAATCTAAAAGGACTCGAAAATTTTGGGTGTAAGTACTTGGGGTCCGATTTTTTTTTTTTTGATTTTTGTCTAATATGGTTTGATTCACAACCAAAAACAATAAAATCAATGTAAAAATTCATTTAACGAAATAGTTTTGTTGTAAGCCCATTTCAACCAGAATCTACTAGGACTCGAAAATTTTGGGTGTAAGTAGTTGGGGTCCGATTTTTTTTTTGGATTTTTGTCTAATATGGTTTGATTCACAACCAAAAACAATTCATAAAATTCATTTAACGAAATAGTTTTGTTGTAAGCCCATTTCAACCAGAATCTACTAGGACTCGAAAATTTTGGGTGTAAGTACTTGGGGTCAGTTTTTTTTTTTTTGGGATTTTTGTCAATATGGTTTGATTCACAACCAAAAACAATAAAATCAATGTAAAAATTCATTTAACGAAATAGTTGTGTTGTAAGCCCATTTCAACCAGAATCTACTAGGACTCGAAAATTTTGGGTGTAAGTACTTGGGGTCCGATTTTTTTTTTTGGATTTTTGTCTAATATGGTTTGATTCACAACCAAAAACAACAAAATCAATGTAAAAATTCATTTAACGAAATAGTTTTGTTGTAAGCCCATTTCAACCAGAATCTTCTACTATTCAAAAATTTTGGGTGTAAGCATTAAGGGTCCGAATATTTTTTTTTGGATTTTTGTCTAATTTGGTTTGATTTACAACTAAAAACAATAAAATCAATGTAAAAATTCATTTAACGAAATAGTTTTGTTGTAAGACCATTTCAACCAGAATCTACTAGGACTCGAAAATTTTGGGTGTAAGTACATGGGGTCCGATTTTTTTTTTTGGATTTTTGTTTAATATGGTTTGATTCACAACCAAAAACAATAAAATCAATGTAAAAATTTCATTTAACGAAATAGTTTTGTTGTAAGCCCATTTCAACCAGAATCTACTAGGACTCGAAAATTTTGGGTGTAAGTACTTGGGGTCCGATTTTTTTTTTTGGATTTTTGTCTAATATGGTTTGATTCACGACCAAAAACAATAAAATCAATGTAAAAATTCATTTAACGAAATAGTTTTGTTGTAAGGCCATTTCAACCAGAATCTAAAAGGATTAGAAAATTTTGGGTGTAAGTACTTGGGGCCCGATTTATTTTTTTTTTTGATTTTTGTCTAATATGGTTTGATTCACAACCAAAAACAATAAAATCAATGTAAAAATTCATTTAACGAAATAGTTTTGTTGTAAGCCCATTTCAACCAGAATCTACTAGGACTCGAAAATTTTGGGTGTAAGTACTTCGGGTCCGATTTTTTTTTTTTTGGATTTTTGTCTAATATGGTTTGATTCACAACCAAAAACAATAAAATCCATGTAAAAATTCATTTAACGAAATAGTTTTGTTGTAAGCCCATTTCAACCAGAATCTACTAGGACTCAAAAATTTTGGGTGTAAGTACTTGGGGTCCGATTTTTTTTTTTGGATTTTTGTCTAATATGGTTTGATTCACAACCAAAAACAATAAAATCAATGTAAAAATTCATTTAACGAAATAAATTTGTTGTAAGCCCATTTCAACCAGAATCTACTAGAACTCGAAAATTTTGGGTGTAAGTACTTGGGGTCCGATTTTTTTTTTGGATTTTTGTTAAATATGGTTTGATTCACAACCAAAAACAATAAAATCAATGTAAAAATTCATTTAACGAAATAGTTTTGTTGTAAGCCCATTTCAACCAGAATCTACCAGGACTCGAAAATTTTGGGTGTAAGTACTTGGGGTCCGATTTTTTTTTTTTTTTGGATTTTTGTCTAATATGGTTTGATTCACAACCAAAAACAATAAAATCAATGTAAATATTCATTTAACGAAATAGTTTTGTTGTAAGCCCATTTCAACCAGAATCTACTAGGACTCGAAAATTTTGGGTGTAAGTACTTGGGGTCCGATTTATTTTTTTGGATTTTTGTCTAATATGGTTTGATTCACAACCAAAAACAATAAAATCAATGTAAAAATTAATTTAACGAAATAGTTTTGTTGTAAGCCCATTTCAACCAGAATCTACTAGGACTCGAAAATTTTGGGTGTAAGTACTTGGGGTCCGATTTTTTTTTTTTGGATTTTTGTCTAATATGGTTTGATTCACAACCAAAAGCAATAAAATCAATGTAAAAATTCATTTAACGAAATAGTTTTGTTGTAAGCCCATTTCAACCAGAATCTACTAGGACTCGAAAATTTTGGGTGTAAGTACTTGGGGTCCGATTTTTTTTGGATTTTTGTCTTATATGGTTTGATTCACAACGAAAAACAATAAAATCAATGTAAAAATTCATTTAACGAAATAGTTTTGTTGTAAGCCCATTTCAACCAGAATCTACTAGGACTCGAAAATTTTAGGTGTAAGTACTTGGGGCCCGATTTTTTTTTTGGACTTTTGTCTAATATGGTTTGATTCACAACCAAAAACAACAAAATCATTGTAAACATTCGTTTAACGAAATAGTTTTGTTGTAAGCCCATTTCAACCAGAATCTACTAGGACTCGAAAATTTTGGGTGTAAGTACTTGGGGTCCGATTTTTTTTTTTGGATTTTTGTCTAATATGGTTTGATTCACAACCAAAAACAATAAAATCAATGTAAAAATTCATTTAACGAAATAGTTTTGTTGTAAGCCGATTTCAACCAGAATCTACTAGGACTCGAAAATTTTGGGTGTAAGTAGTTGGGGTCCGATTTTTTTTTTGGATTTTTGTCTAATATGGTTTGATTCACAACCAAAAACAATAAAATCAATATAAAAATTCATTTAACGAAATAGTTTTGTTGTAAGCCCATTTCAACCAGAATCTACTAGGACTCGAAAATTTTGGGTGTAAGTACTTGGGGTCCGATTTTTTTTTGGATTTTTGTCTAATATGGTTTGATTCACAACCAAAAACAATAAAATCAATGTAAAAATTCATTTAACGAAATAGTTTTGTTGTAAGCCCATTTCAACCAGAATCTACTAGGACTCGAAAATTTTGGGTGTAAGTACTTGGGGTCAGTTTTTTTTTTGGGATTTTTGTCAATATGGTTTGATTTACAACCAAAAACAATAAAATCAATGTAAAAATTCATTTAACGAAATAGTTGTGTTGTAAGTCCATTTCAACCAGAATCTACTAGGACTCGAAAATTTTGAGTGTAAGTACTTGGGGTCCGATTTTTTTTGGATTTTTGTCTAATATGGTTTGATTCACAACCAAAAACAACAAAATCAATGTAAAAATTCATTTAACGAAATAGTTTTGTTGTAAGCCCATTTCAACCAGAATCTTCTACTACTCAAAAATTTTGGGTGTAAGCATTAAGGGTCCGAATATTTTTTTTTGGATTTTTGTCTAATATGGTTTGATTTACAACTAAAAACAATAAAATCAATGTAAAAATTCATTTAACGAAATAGTTTTGTTGTAAGACCATTTCAACCAGAATCTACTAGGACTCGAAAATTTTGGGTGTAAGTACATGGGGTCCGATTTTTTTTTTTGGATTTTTGTTTAATATGGTTTGATTCACAACCAAAAACAATAAAATCAATGTAAAAATTTCCTTTAACGAAATAGTTTTGTTGTAAGCCCATTTCAACCAGAATCTACTAGGACTCGAAAATTTTGGGTGTAAGTACTTGGGGTCCGATTTTTTTTTTTGGATTTTTGTCTAATATGGTTTGATTCACAACCAAAAACAATAAAATCAATGTAAAAATTCATTTAACGAAATAGTTTTGTTGTAAGCCCATTTCAACCAGAATCTAAAATTATTAGAAAATTTTGGGTGTAAGTACTTGGGGTCCGATTTTTTTTTTTTTGGATTTTTGTCTAATATGGTTTGATTCACAACCAAAAACAATAAAATCAATGTAAAAATTCATTTAACGAAATAGTTTTGTTGTAAGCCCATTTCAACCAGAATCTACTAGGACTCAAAAATTTTGGGTGTAAGTACTTGGGGTCCGATTTTTTTTTTTTGGATTTTTGTCTAATATGGTTTGATTCACAACCAAAAACAATAAAATCAATGTAAAAATTCATTTAACGAAATAAATTTGTTGTAAGCCCATTTCAACCAGAATCTACTAGAACTCGAAAATTTTGGGTGTAAGTACTTCAGTTCCGATTTTTTTTTTTGGATTTTTGTCTAATAGGCTTTGATTCACAACCAAAAACAATAAAATCAATGTAAAAATTCATATAACGAAATAGTTTTGTTGTAAGCCCATTTCAACCAGGATTTACTAGGACTCGAAAATTTTGGGTGTAAGTACTTGGGGTCCGATTTTTTTTTTTTTGGATTTTTGTCTAATATGGTTTGATTCACAACCAATAACAATAAAATCAATGTAAAAATTCATTTAGCGAAATAGTTTTGTTGTAAGCCCATTTCAACCAGAATCTACTAGGACTCAAAAATTTTTGGTGTAAGTACTTGGGGTCCGATTTTTTTTTTGGATTTTTGTCTACCATGGTTTGATTCACAACCAAAAACAATAAAATCAATGTAAAAATTCATTTAACGAAATAGTTTTGTTGTAAGCCCATTTCAACCAGAATCTACAAGTACTCGAAAATTTTGGGTGTAAGTACTTATGGTCCAATTTTTTTTTTTGGATTTTTGTCTAATATGGTTTGATTCACAACCAAAAACAATAAAATCAATGTAAAAATTCATTTAACGAAATAGTTTTGTTGTAAGCCCATTTCAACCAGAATCTACTAGGACTCGAAAATTTTAGGTGTAAGTACTTGGGGCCCGATTTTTTTTTGGACTTTTGTCTAATATGGTTTGATTCACAACCAAAAACAACAAAATCATTGTAAACATTCGTTTAACGAAATAGTTTTGTTGTAAGCCCATTTCAACCAGAATCTACTAGGACTCGAAAATTTTGGGTGTAAGTACTTGGGGTCCGATTTTTTTGTTTTTTTGGATTTTTGTCTAATATGGTTTGATTCACAACCAAAAACAATAAAATCAATGTAAAAATTCATTTAACGAAATAGTTTTGTTGTAAGCCCATTTCAACTAGAATCTACTAGGACTCGAAAATTTTGGGTGTAAGTAGTTGGGGTCCGATTTTTTTTTTGGATTTTTGTCTAATATGGTTTGATTCACAACCAAAAACAATAAAATCAATATAAAAATACATTTAACGAAATAGTTTTGTTGTAAGCCCATTTCAACCAGAATCTACTAGGACTCGAAAATTTTGGGTGTAAGTACTTGGGGTACGATTTTTTTTTTTTTTTGATTTTTGTCTAATATGGTTTGATTCACAACGAAAAACAATAAAATCAATGTAAAAATTCATTTAACGAAATAGTTTTGTTGTAAGCCCATTTCAACCAGAATCTACTAGGACTCGAAAATTTTGGGTGTAAGTAGTTGGGGTCCGATTTTTTTTTTGGATTTTTGTCTAATATGGTTTGATTCACAACCAAAAACAATAAAATCAATATAAAAATTCATTTAACGAAATAGTTTTGTTGTAAGCCCATTTCAACTAGAATCTACTAGGACTCGAAAATTTTGGGTGTAAGTACTTGGGGTCCGTTTTTTTTTGGGATTTTTGTCAATATGGTTTGATTTACAACCAAAAACAATAAAATCAATGTAAAAATTCATTTAACGAAATAGTTGTGTTGTAAGCCCATTTCAACCAGAATCTACTAGGACTCGAAAATTTTGGGTGTAAGTACTTGGGGTCCGATTTTTTTTTTTGGGATTTTTGTCTAATATGGTTTGATTCACAACCAAAAACAACAAAATCAATGTAAAAATTCATTTAACGAAATAGTTTTGTTGTAAGTCCATTTCAACCAGAATCTCCTACTACTTAAAAATTTGGGGTGGAAGCACTAAGGGTCCGAATATTTTTTTGGAATTTTGTCTAATATGGTTTGATTTACAACTAAAAACAATAAAATCAATGTAAAAATTCATTTAACGAAATAGTTTTGTTGTAAGCCCATTTCAACCAGAATCTACTAGGACTCGAAAATTTTGGGTGTAAGTACTTGGGTCCGATTTTTTTTTTTGGGATTTTTGTCTAATATGGTTTGATTCACAACCAAAAACAACAAAATCAATGTTAAAATTCATTTAACGAAATAGTTTTGTTGTAAGTCCATTTCAACCAGAATCTCCTACTACTTAAAAATTTGGGGTGGAAGCACTAAGGGTCCGAATATTTTTTTGGAATTTTGTCTAATATGGTTTGATTTACAACTAAAAACAATAAAATCAATGTAAAAATTCATTTAACGAAATAGTTTTGTTGTAAGCCCATTTCAACCAGAATCTACTAGGACTCGAAAATTTTGGGTGTAAGTACTTGGGGTCCGATTTTTTTTTTTTTTTGATTTTTGTCTAATATGGTTTGATTTACAACCAAAAACAATAAAATCAATGTAAAAATTCATTTAACGAAATAGTTTTGTTGTAAGCCCATTTCAACCAGAATCTACTAGGACTCAAAAATTTTGGGTGTAAGTACTTGGGGTCCGATTTTTTTTTTTTTGGATTTTTGTCTAATATGGTTTGATTCACAACCAAAAACAATAAAATCAATGTAAAAATTCATTTAACGAAATAAATTTGTTGTAAGCCCATTTCAACCAGAATCTACTAGAACTCGAAAATTTTGGGTGTAAGTACTTGGGGTCCGATTTTTTTTTTTGGATTTTTGTCTAATAGGCTTTGATTCACAACCAAAAACAATAAAATCAATGTAAAAATTCATATAACGAAATAGTTTTGTTGTAAGCCCATTTCAACCAGGATTTACTAGGACTCGAAAATTTTGGGTGTAAGTACTTGGGGTCCGATTTTTTTTTTTTTGGATTTTTGTCTAATATGGTTTGATTCACAACCAAAAACAATAAAATCAATGTAAAAATTCATTTAGCGAAATAGTTTTGTTGTAAGCCCATTTCAACCAGAATCTACTAGGACTCAAAAATTTTTGGTGTAAGTACTTGGGGTCCGATTTTTTTTTTGGATTTTTGTCTACCATGGTTTGATTCTCAACCAAAAACAATAAAATCAATGTAAAAATTCATTTAACGAAATAGTTTTGTTGTAAGCCCATTTCAACCAGAATCTACAAGTACTCGAAAATTTTGGGTGTAAGTACTTATGGTCCAATTTTTTTTTTTGGATTTTTGTCTAATATGGTTTGATTCACAACCAAAAACAATAAAATCAATGTAAAAATTCATTTAACGAAATAGTTTTGTTGTAAGCCCATTTCAACCAGAATCTACTAGGACTCGAAAATTTTAGGTGTAAGTACTTGGGGCCCGATTTTTTTTTGGACTTTTGTCTAATATGGTTTGATTCACAACCAAAAACAACAAAATCATTGTAAACATTCGTTTAACGAAATAGTTTTGTTGTAAGCCCATTTCAACCAGAATCTACTAGGACTCGAAAATTTTGGGTGTAAGTACTTGGGGTCCGATTTTTTTGTTTTTTTGGATTTTTGTCTAATATGGTTTGATTCACAACCAAAAACAATAAAATCAATGTAAAAATTCATTTAACGAAATAGTTTTGTTGTAAGCCCATTTCAACTAGAATCTACTAGGACTCGAAAATTTTGGGTGTAAGTAGTTGGGGTCCGATTTTTTTTTTTGGATTTTTGTCTAATATGGTTTGATTCACAACCAAAAACAATAAAATCAATATAAAAATACATTTAACGAAATAGTTTTGTTGTAAGCCCATTTCAACCAGAATCTACTAGGACTCGAAAATTTTGGGTGTAAGTACTTGGGGTACGATTTTTTTTTTTTTTTGATTTTTGTCTAATATGGTTTGATTCACAACGAAAAACAATAAAATCAATGTAAAAATTCATTTAACGAAATAGTTTTGTTGTAAGCCCATTTCAACCAGAATCTACTAGGACTCGAAAATTTTGGGTGTAAGTACTTGGGGTCCGTTTTTTTTTGGGATTTTTGTCAATATGGTTTGATTTACAACCAAAAACAATAAAATCAATGTAAAAATTCATTTAACGAAATAGTTGTGTTGTAAGCCCATTTCAACCAGAATCTACTAGGACTCGAAAATTTTGGGTGTAAGTACTTGGGGTCCGATTTTTTTTTTGGGATTTTTGTCTAATATGGTTTGATTCACAACCAAAAACAACAAAATCAATGTTAAAATTCATTTAACGAAATAGTTTTGTTGTAAGTCCATTTCAACCAGAATCTCCCACTACTTAAAAATTTGGGGTGGAAGCACTAAGGGTCCGAATATTTTTTTGGAATTTTGTCTAATATGGTTTGATTTACAACTAAAAACAATAAAATCAATGTAAAAATTCATTTAACGAAATAGTTTTGTTGTAAGCCCATTTCAACCAGAATCTACTAAGACTCGAAAATTTTGGGTGTAAGTACATGGGGTCCGATTTTTTTTTTGGATTTTTGTTTAATATGGTTTGATTCACAACCAAAAACAATAAAATCAATGTAAAAATTTCATTTAACGAATTAGTTTTGTTGTAAGCCCATTTCAATCAGAATCTACTAGGACTCGAAAATTTTGGGTGTAAGTACTTGGGGTCCGATTTTTTTTTTGGATTTTTGTCTAATATGGTTTGATTCACAATCTAAAACAATAAAATCAATGTAAAAATTCATTTAACGAAATAGTTTTGTTGTAAGCCCATTTCAACCAGAATCTAAAAGGACTCGAAAATTTTGGGTGTAAGTACTTGGGGTCCGATTTTTTTTTTTGGATTTTTTGTCTAATATGGTTTGATTCACAACCAAAAACAATAAAATCAATGTAAAAATTCATTTAACGAAATAGTTTTGTTGTAAGCCCATTTCAACCAGAATCTACTAGGACTCGAAAATTTTGGGTGTAAGTACTTGGGGTCCGATTTTTTTTTGGATTTTTGTCTAATATGGTTTGATTCACAACCAAAAACAATAAAATCAATGTAAAAATTCATTTAACGAAATAGTTTTGTTGTAAGCCCATTTCAACCAGAATCTACTAGGACTCAAAAATTTTGGGTGTAAGTACTTGGGGACCGATTTTTTTTTTTGGATTTTTGTGTAATATGGTTTGATTCACAACCAAAAACAATAAAATCAATGTAAAAATTCATTTAACGAAATAGTTTTGTTGTAAGCCCATTTCAACCAGAATCTACTAGGACTCGAAAATTTTGGGTGTAAGTACTTGGGGTCCGATTTTTTTTTTTTTTTTTGGATTTTTGTCTAATATGGTTTGATTCACAACCAAAAACAATAAAATCAATGTAAAATTCATTTAGCGAAATAGTTTTGTTGTAAGCCCATTTCAACCAGAATCTACTAGGACTCAAAAATTTTTGGTGTTAGTACTTGGGGTCCGATATTTTTTTTGGATTTTTGTCTACCATGGTTTGATTCTCAACTAAAAACAATAAAATCAATATAAAAATTCATTTAACGAAATAGTTTTGTTGTAAGCCCATTTCAACCAGAATCTAAAAGGACACGAAAATTTTGGGTGTAAGTACTTGGGGTTCGATTTTTTTTTTTGGATTTTTGTCTAATATGGTTTGATTACAACCAAAAACAATAAAATCAATGTAAAAATTCATTTAACGAAATAGTTTTGTTGTAAGCCCATTTCAACCAGAATCTACTAGGACTCGAAAATTTTGGGTGTAAGTACTTGGAGTCCGATTTTATTTTTGGATTTTTGTCTAATATGGTTTGATTCACAACCAAAAACAATAAAATCAATGTAAAAATTCATTTAACGAAATAGTTTTGTTGTAAGCCCATTTCAACCAGAATCTACTAGGACTCGAAAATTTTGGGTGTAAGTACTTTGAGTCCGATTTTTATTTTTTTTTATTTTTGTCTAATATGGTTTGATTCACAACCAAAAACAATAAAATCAATGTTAAAATTCATTTATCGAAATAGTTTTGTTGTAAGCCCATTTCAACCAGAATCTCCTACTACTTGAAAATTTTGGGTGTAAGCACTAGGGGTCCGAAATATTTTTTTTTGGATTTTTGTCTAATATGGTTTGATTCACAACCAAAAACAATAAAATCAATGTAAAAATTCATTTAACGAAATAGTTTTGTTGTAAGCCCATTTCAACCAGAATCTCCTACTACTAGAAAATTTGGGGTGTATAAATTTTCCGTGTAAGCACTAGGGGTCCGATTTTTTTTTGGATTTTTGTCTAATATGGTTTGATTCACAACCAAAAACAATAAAATCTATGTAAAAATTCATTTAACGAAATAGTTTTGTTGTAAGCCCATTTCAACCAGAATCTACTAGGATTTGAAAATTTTGGTGTAAGTACTTGGTTTCCGATTTCTTTTTTTTTTTGGATTTTTGTCTAATATGGTTTGATTCACAACCAAAAACAATAAAATCAATGTAAAAATTCATTTAACGAAATAGTTTTGTTGTAAGCCCATTTCAACCAGAATCTACTAGGACTTGAAAATTTTGGGTGTAAGTACTTGGGGTCAGATTTTTTTTTTGGATTTTTGTCTAATATGGTTTGATTCACAACCAAAAACAATAAAATCAATGTAAAAATTCATTTAACGAAATAGTTGTGTTGTTAGCCCATTTCAACCAGAATCTAAAAGGATTCGAAAACTTTGGGTGTAAGTACTTGGGGTCCGATTTTTTTTTTTTTTGGATTTTTGTCTAATATGGTTTGATTTCAACCAAAAACAATAAAATCAATGTAAAAATTCATTTAACGAAATATTTTTGTTGTAAGCCCATTTCAACCAGAATCTACTAGGACTCGAAAATTTTGGGTGTAAGTACTTGGGGTCCGATTTTTTTTTTGGATTTTTGTCTAATATGGTTTGATTCACAACCAAAAACAATAACTAGGACTCGAAAATTTTGGGTGTAAGCACCTAGGGTCCGATTTTTTTTTTGGATCTTTGTCTAATATGGTTTGATTCACAACCAAAAACAATAAAATCAATGTAAAAATTCATTTAACGAAATAGTTTTTTTGTAAGCCCATTTCAACCAGAATCTTCTACTAGGACTCGAAAATTTTGGGTGTAAGTACTTGGGGTCCGATTTTTTTTTATTTTTGGATTTTTGTCTAATATGGTTTGATTCACAACCAAAAACAATAAAATCAATGTAAAACTTATATTAACGAAATAGTTTTGTTGTAAGCCCTTTTCAACCAGAATCTACTAGGACTCGAAAATTTTGGGTGTAAGTACTTGGGGTCCGATTTTTTTTTTGGATTTTTGTCTAATATGGTTTGTTCACATCCAAAAACAATAAAATCAATGTAAAAATTCATTTAACGAAATAGTTTTGTTGTAAGCCCATTTCAGCCTGAATCTACTAGGACTCGAAAATTTTGGGTGTAAGCACCTGGGGTCCGATTTTTTTTTTGGATCTTTGTCTAATATGGTTTGATTCACAACCAAAAACAATAAAATCAATGTAAAAATTCATTTAACGAAATAGTTGTGTTGTAAGCCCATTTCAACCAGAATCTACTAGGACTCGAAAATTTTGGGTGTAAGTACTTGGGGTCCGATTTTTTTTTTTTTGGATTTTTGTCTAATATGGTTTGATTCACAACCAAAAACAATAAAATCAATGTAAAAATTCATTTAACGAAATAGTTTTGTTGTAAGCCCATTTCAACACGAATCTAATAGGACTCAAGGCTTACAACAAAACTATTTCGTTAAATGAATTTTTACATTGATTTTATTGTTTTTGGTTATGAATCAAAGCATATTAGACAAAAAATTTTACAGGACTCGAAAATTTTGGGTGTAAGTACTTGGGGTCCGATTTTTTTTTTTTGAATTTTTGTCTAATATGCTTTGATTCACAACCAAAAACAATAAAATCAATGTAAAAATTCATTTAACGAACTAGTTTTGTTGTAAGCCCATTTCAACCAGAATCTCCTACTACTCGAAAATTTTGGGTGTAAGCACTAGGGGGTCCGAATTTTTTTTTTTTGGATTTTTGTCTAATATGGTTTGATTCACAACCAAAAACAATAAAATCAATGTAAAAATTCATTTAACGAAATAGTTTTGTTGTAAGCCCATTTCAACCAGAATCTCCTACTACTCGAAAATTTGGGGTGTAAGCACTATGGGTCCAAATATTTTTTTTTGGATTTTTGTCTTATATGGTTTGATTTACAACCAAAAACAATAAAATCAATGTAAAAATTCATTTAACGAAATAGTTTTGTTGTAAGCCCATTCAACCAGAATCTACTAGGACTCGATAATTTTGGGTGTAAGTACATGGGGTCCGATTTTTTTTTTTGGATTTTTGTTTAATATGCTTTGATTCACAACCAAAAACAATAAAATCAATGTAAAAAATTCATTTAACGAAATAGTTTTGTTGTAAGCCCATTTCAACCAGAATCTACTAGGACTCGAAAATTTTGGGTGTAAGTACTTGGGGTCCGATTTTTTTTTGGATTTTTGTCTAATATGGTTTGATTCATAACCAAAAACAATAAAATCAATGTAAAAATTCATTTAACGAAATAGTTTTGTTGTAAGCCCATTTCAACCAGAATCTAAAAGGACTCGACAATTTTGGGTGTAAGTACTTGGGGTCCGATTTTTTTTTTTTTTTTTTGGATTTTTGTCTAATATGGTTTGATTCACAACCAAAAACAATAAAATCAATGTAAAAATTCATTTAACGAAATAGTTTTGTTGTAAGCCCATTTTAACCAGAATCTACTAGGACACGAAAATTTTGGGTGTAAGTACTTGGGTCCGATTTTTTTTTTGGATTTTTGTCTAATATGGTTTGATTCACAACCAAAAACAATAAAATCAATGTAAAAATTCATTTAACGAAATAGTTTTGTTGTAAGCCCATTTCAACCAGAATCTACTAGGACTCAAAAATTTTGGGTGTAAGTACTTGGGGTCCGATTTTTTTTTTGGATTTTAGTCTAATATGGTTTGATTCACAACCAAAAACAATAAAATCAATGTAAAAATTCATTTAACGAAATAGTTTTGTTGTAAGCCCATTTCAACCAGAATCTACTGGGACTCGAAAATTTTGGGTGTAAGTACTTGGAGTTCGATTTTTTTTTTGGATTTTTTTCTAATATGGTTTGATTCACAACCAAAAACAATAAAATCCATGTAAAAATTCATTTAACGAAATAGTTGTGTTGTAAGCCCATTTCAACCAGAATCTACTAGGACTCGAAAATATTGGGTGTAAGTACTTGGGGTCCGATTTTTTTTTTTTTTTTGGATTTTTGTCTAATATGGTTTGATTCACAACCAAAAACAATAAAATCAATGTTAAATCTCATTTAACGAAATAGTTTTGTTGTAAGCCCATTTCAACCAGAATCTACTAGGACTCGAAAATTTTGGGTGTTAGCACTAGTAGATTCTGGTTGAAATGGGCTTACAACAAAACTATTTCGTTAAATGAATTTTTACATTGATTTTATTGTTCTTGGTGGTGAATCAAACCATCTTAGACAAAAATTCAAAAAGAAAAAATCGGATGCCAAGTACTTACACCCAAAATTTTCGAGTCCTAGTAGATTCTGGTTGAAATGGGCTTACAACAAAACAATTTCGTTAAATGAATTTTTACATTGATTTTATTGTTTTTGATTGTGAATCGAACCTTTCTAGACAAAATTCCAAAAAAAAAAATCAGACTACAAGTACTTACACCCAAAATTTTCGAGTCCTAGTAGATTCTGGTTGAAATAGGCTTACAACAAAACTATTTCGTTAAATGAATTTTTACATTGATTTTATTGTTTTTGGTTGTGACTCAAACCATATTAGACAAAAATCCAAAAAAAAAAAAATCGGACCCCAAGTACTTACACATAAAATTTTCGAGTCCTAGTAGATTCTGGTTGAAATGGGCTTACAACAAAACTATTTCGTTAAATGAATTTTTACATTGATTTTATTGTTTTTGGTTGTGAATCAAAGCATATTAGACAAAAATCCCCAAAAAAAAATCGGACCCCAAGTACTTACACCCAAAATTTTCGAGTCCTAGTAGATTCCGGTTGAAATGGGCTTACAACAAAACTAGTTCGTTAAATGAATTTTTACATTGATTTTATTGTTTTTGGTTGTAAATCAAACCATATTAGACAAAAATCCAAAAACAAAATCGGACCCCAAGTACTTACACCCAAAATTTCGAGTTCTAGTAGATTCTGGTTGAAATGGGCTTACAACAAAACTATTTCGTTAAATGAATTTTTACATTGATTTTATTGTTTTTGGTTGTGAATCAAACAATATTAGACAAAAATCCAAAAAAAAAAAAATCGGATTCCAAGTACTTACACCCAAAATTTTCGAGTCCTAGTAGATTCTGGTTGAAATGGGCTTACAACAAAACTATTTCGTTAAATAAATTTTTACATTGATTTTATTGTTTTTGGTTGTGAATCAAAGCATATTAGACGGTTAAATATGGTTTGATTCATAACCAAAAACAATAAAATCAATGTAAAAATTCATTTAACGAAATAGTTTTGTTGTAAGCCCATTTCAACCAGAATCTACTAGGACTCAAAAATTTTGGGTGTAAGTACTTGGGGTCCGATTTTTTTTCTTGGATTTTTGTCTAATATGGTTTGATTCACAACCAAAAACAATAAAATCAATGTAAAAATTCATTTAACGAAATAGTTTTGTTGTAAGCCCATTTCAACCAGAATCTACTAGGACTCGAAAATTCTGGGTGTAAGTACTTGGGGTCCGATTTTTTTTTTTTTGATTTTTGTCTAATAGGCTTTGATTCACAACCAAAAACAATAAAATCAATGTAAAAAATTCATTTAACGAAATAGTTTTGTTGTAAGCCCATTTCAACCAGGATTTACTAGGACTCGAAAATTTTGGGTGTAAGTACTTGGGGTCTGATTTTTTTTTTTGGATTTTTGCCTAATAGGCTTTGATTCACAACCAAAAACAATAAAATCAATGTAAAAATTCATTTAACGAAATAGTTTTGTTGTAAGCCCATTTAAACCAGAATCTACTAGGACTCGAAAATTTTGGGTGTAAGTACTTGGAGGTCCAATTTATTTTTTTTGGATTTTTGTCTAATAGGCTTTGATTCACAACCAAAAACAATAAAATCAATGTAAAAATTCATTTAGGACTCGAAAATTTTGGGTGTAAGTACTTGGGGTCTGATTTTTTTTTTTGGATTTTTGCCTAATAGGCTTTGATTCACAACCAAAAACAATAAAATCAATGTAAAAATTCATTTAACGAAATAGTTTTGTTGTAAGCCCATTTCAACCAGAATCTACTAGGACTCGAAAATTTTTGGGTGTAAGTACTTGGGGTCCGATTTTTTTTTTTTAGATTTTTGTCTAATATGGTTTGATTCACAACCAAAAACAAAATCAATGTAAAAATTCATTTAACGAACTAGTTTTGTTGTAAGCCCATTTCAACCAGAATTTACTTAGACTCGATAATTTTGGGTGTAAGTACATAGGGTCCGATTTTTTTTTTGGATTTTTGTCTAATATGCTTTGATTCACAACCAAAAACAATAAAATCAATGTAAAAAATTCATTTAACGAAATAGTTTTGTTGTAAGCCCATTTCAACCAGAATCTACTAGGCCTCAAAAATTTTGGGTGTAAGTTCTTGGGGTCCGATTTTTTTTTTTTGGATTTTTGTCTAATATGGTTTGATTCACAACCAAAAACAATAAAATCAATGTAAAAATTCATTTAACGAAATAGTTTTGTTGTAAGCCCATTTCAACCAAAATCTAAAAGGACTCGAAAATTTTGGGTGTAAGAACTTGGGGTCCGATTTTTTTTGTTTGGATTTTTTGTCTAATATGGTTTGATTCACAACCAAAAACAATAAAATCAATGTAAAAATTCATTTAACGAAATAGTTTTGTTGTAAGCCCATTTCAACCAGAATCTACTAGGACTCGAAAATTTTGGGTGTAAGTACTTGGGGTCCGATTTTTTTTTTGGATTTTTGTCTAATATGGTTTGATTCACAACCAAAAACAATAAAATCAATGTAAAAATTCATTTAAAGAAATAGTTTTGTTGTAAGCCCATTTCAACCAGAATCTACTAGGACTCAAAAATTTGGGTGTAAGTACTTGGGGTCCGACATTTTTTCTTGGATTTTTGTCTAATATGGTTTGATTCACAACCAAAAACAATAAAATCAATGTAAAAATTCATTTAACGAAATAGTTTTGTTGTAAGCCCATTTCAAACAGAATCTACTAGGACTTGAAAATTTTGGGTGTAAGTACTTGGGGTCCGATTTTTTTTTTTTGGATTTTTGTCTAATAGGCTTTGATTCACAACTAAAAACAATAAAATCAATGTAAAAATTCATTTAACGAAATAGTTTTGTTGTAAGCCCATTTCAACCAGGATTTACTAGGACTCGAAAATTTTGGGTGTAAGTACTTGGGGTCTGATTTTTTTTTTTGGATTTTTGCCTAAAAGGCTTTGATTCACAACCAAAAACAATAAAATCATTGTAAAAATTCATTTAACGAAATAGTTTTGTTGTAAGCCCATTTCAACCAGAATCTACTAGGACTCGAAAATTTTGGGTGTAAGTACTTGGGGTCAAATTTTTTTTTTTTTGGATTTTTGTCTAATAGGCTTTGATTCACAACCAAAATCAATGTAAAAATTCATATAACGAAATAGTTTTGTTGTAAGCCCATTTCAACCAGAATGTCCTACTACTCGAAAATTTGGGGTGTGAAAATTTTGGGTGTAAGCACTAGTGGTCCGATTTTTTTTTTGGATTTTTGTCTAATATGGTTTGATTCACAACCAAAAACAATAAAATCTATGTAAAAATTCATTTAACGAAATAGTTTTGTTGTAAGCCCATTTCAACCACAATCTTCTAGCACTCGAAAATTTTGGGTGTAAGTATTTGGGGTCCGATTTTTTTTTTTTTTTGGATTTTTGTCTAATATGGTTTGATTCACAACCAAAAACAATAAAATCCACGTAAAAATTTATTTAACGAAATAGCTTTGTTGTAAGCCCATTTCAACCAGAATCTACTAGGACTCGAAAATTTTGGGTGTAAGCACTATTAGATTCTGGTTGAAATGGGCTTACAACAAAACTATTTCGTTAAATGAATTTTTACATTTATTTTATTGTTTTTGGTTGTGAATCAAACCATATTAGACAAAAATCCAAAAAGAAAAAATCGGACCCCAAGTACTTACACCCAAAATTTTCGAGTCCTAGTAGATTCTGGTTGAAATGGGGTTACAACAAAACTATTTCGTTAAATGAATTTTTACATTGATTTTATTGTTTTTGATTGTGAATCAAACCATATTAGACAAAAATCCAAAAAAAAAAAATCAGACCCCAAGTACTTACACCCAAAATTTTCGAGTCCTAGTAGATTCTGGTTGAAATGGGCTTACAACAAAACTATTTCGTTAAATGAATTTTTACATTGATTTTATTGTTTTTGGTTGTGACTCAAACCATATTAGACAAAAATCCAAAAAAAAAAGTCGGACCCCAAGTACTTACACCCAAAATTTTCGAGTCCTAGTAGATTCTGGTTTAAATGGGCTTACAACAAAACTATTTCGTTAAATGAATTTTTACATTGATTTTATTGTTTTTGGTTGTGAATCAAAGCATATTAGACAAAAATCCAAAAAAAAAATCGGACCACTAGTGCTTACACCCAAAATTTTCCTGAGTAGATTCCGGTTGAAATGGGCTTACAACAAAACTAGTTCGTTAAATGAATTTTTACATTGATTTTATTGTTTTTGGTTGTAAATCAAACCACATTAGACAAAAATCCAAAAAAAATCGGACCCCAAGTACTTACATTCAAAATTTTCGAGTCCTAGTAGATTCTGGTTGAAATGGCCTTACAACAAAACTATTTCGTTAAATAAATTTTTACATTGATTTTATTGTTTTTGGTTGTGAATCAAAGCATATTAGACGGTTAAATATGGTTTGATTCATAACCAAAAACAATAAAATCAATGTAAAAATTCATTTAACGAAATAGTTTTGTTGTAAGCCTATTTCAACCAGAATCTACTAGGACTCGAAAATTTTGGGTGTAAGTACTTAGGGTCCGATTTTTTTTTTTAGATTTTTGTCTAATATGGTTTGATTCACAACCAAAAACAAAATCAATGTAAAAATTCATTTAACGAAATAGTTTTGTTGTAAGCCCATTTCAACCAGAATCTACTAGGACTCGAAAATTTTGGGTGTAAGTACTTGGGGTCCGATTTTTTTTTTTGATTTTTGTTTAATATGCTTTGATTCACAGCCAAAAACAATAAAATCAATGTAAAAAATTCATTTAACGAAATAGTTTTGTTGTTAGCCCATTTCAACCAGAATCTACTAGGACTCGAAAATTTTGGGTGTAAGTACTTGGGGTCCGATTTTTTTTTTTGGATTTTTGTCTAATATGGTTTGATTCACAACCAAAAACAATAAAATCAATGTAAAAATTCATTTAACGAAATAGTTTTGTTGTAAGCCCATTTCAACCAGAATCTAAAAGGACTCGAAAATTTTGGGTGTAAGTACTTGGGGTCCGATTTTTTTTTTTTGGATTTTTTGTCTAATATGGTTTGATTCACAACCAAAAACAATAAAATCAATGTAAAAATTCATTTAACGAAATAGTTTTGTTGTAAGCCCATTTCAACCAGAATCTACTAGGACTCAAAAATTTTGGATGTAAGTACTTGGGGTCCGATTTTTTTTTTCTTGGATTTTTGTCTAATATGGTTTGATTCTCAACCAAAAACAATTAAATCAATGTAAAAAATTTATTTAACGAAATAGTTTTGTTGTAAGCCCATTTCAACCAGAATCTACTAGGGCTCGAAAATTTTGGGTGTAATTACTTGGGGTCCGATTTTTTTTTTGGATTTTTGTCTGATATGGTTTGATTCACAACCAAAAACAATAAAATCAATGTAAAAATTCATTTAACGAAATAGTTTTGTTGTAAGCCCATTTCAACCAGAATCTACTAGGACTCGAAAATTTTGGGTGTAAGTACTTGGGGTCCGATTTTTTTTTTTTGGATTTTTGTCTAATATGGTTTGATTCACAACCAAAAACAATAAAATCAATGTAAAAATTCATTTAACAAAATAGTTTTGTTGTAAGCCCATTTCAACCAGGATTTACTAGGACTCGAAAATTTTGGGTGTAAGTACTTAGGGTCTGATTTTTTTTTTGGATTTTTGCCTAATAGGTTTTGATTCACAACCAAAAACAATAAAATCAATCTAAAAATTCATTTAACGAAATAGTTTTGTTGTAAGCCCATTTCAACCAGAATCTACTAGGACTCGAAAATTTTGGGTGTAAGTACTTGGGGTCCAATTTTTTTTTTTTGGATTTTTGTCTAATATGCTTTGATTCACAACCAAAAACAATAAAATCAATGTAAAAATTCATTTAACGAAATAGTTTTGTTGTAAGCCCATTTCAACCAGGATTTACTAGGACTCGAAAATTTTGGGTGTAAGTACTTGGGGTCTGATTTTTTTTTTTTGGATTCTTGTCTAATATGGTTTGATTCACAACCAAAAACAATAAAATCAATGTAAAAATTCATTTAACGAAATAGTTTTGTTGTAAGCACATTTCAACCAGAATCTCCTTCTACTCGAAAGTTTTGGGTGTAAGCACTAGGGGCCCGAATTTTTTTTTTTTGATTTTTGTCTAATATGGTTTGAATCTCAACCAAAAACAATTAAATCAATGTAAAAAATTTATTTAACGAAATAGTTTTGTTGTAAGCCCATTTCAACCAGAATCTACTAGGACTCGAAAATTTTGGGTGTAAGTACTTGGGGTCCGATTTTTTTTTTTTTTATTTTGTTCTTATATGGTTTGATTCACAACCAAAAACAATAAAATCAATGTAAAAATTCATTTAACGAAATAGTTTTGTTGTAAGCCCATTTCAACCAGAATCTACTAGGACTCGAAAATTTTGGGTGTAAGTACTTGGGGTCCGATTTTTTTTTTGGATTTTTGTCTGATATGGTTTGATTCACAACCAAAAACAATAAAATCAATGTAAAAATTCATTTAACGAAATAGTTTTGTTGTAAGCCCATTTCAACCAGAATCTACTAGGACTCAAAAATTTTGGGTGTAAGTACTTGGGGTCCGATTTTTTTTCTTGGATTTTTGTCTAATATGGTTTGATTCACAACTAAAAACAATAAAATCAATGTAAAAATTCATTTAACGAAATAGTTTTGTTGTAAGCCCATTTCAACCAGAATCTACTAGAACTCGAAAATTTTGGGTGTAAGTACTTGGGGTCCGATTTTTTTTTTTGGATTTTTGTCTAATAGGCTTTGATTCACAACCAAAAACAATAAAATCTATGTAAAAATTCATTTAACGAAATAGTTTTGTTGTAAGCCCATTTCAACCAGGATTTACTAGGACTCGAAAATTTTGGGTGTAAGTACTTGGGGTCTGATTTTTTTTTTGGATTTTTGCCTAATAGGCTTTGATTCACAACCAAAAACAATAAAATCAATGTAAAAATTCATTTAACGAAATAGTTTTGTTGTAAGCCCATTTCAACCAGAATCTACTAGGACTCGAATATTTTGGGTGTAAGTACTTGGGGTCCAACTTTTTTTTTTTGGATTTTTGTCTAATAGGCTTTGATTCACAACCAAAAACAATAAAATCAATGTAAAAATTCATTTAACGAAATAGTTTTGTTGTAAGCCCATTTCAACCAGAATCTCCTACTACTCGAAAATTTGGGGTGTGAAAATTTTGGGTGTAAGCACTAGTGGTCCGATTTTTTTTTGGATTTTTGTCTAATATGGTTTGATTCACAACCAAAAACAATAAAATCAATGTAAAAATTCATTTAACGAAATAGTTTTGTTGTAAGCCCATTTCAACCAGAATCTACTAGGACTCGAAAATTTTGGGTGTAAGTACTTGGGGTCCGACTTTTTTTTGTGGATTTTTGTCTAATATGGTTTGAGTCACAACCAAAAACAATAAAATCAATGTAAAAATTCATTTAACGAAATAGTTTTGTTGTAAGCCCATTTCAACCAGAATCTACTAGGACTCGAAAATTTTGGGTGTAAGTACTTGGGATCCGATTTTTTTTTTTTTTTTGGATTTTTGTCTAATATGGTTTGATTCACAATCAAAAACAATAAAATCAATGTAAAAATTCATTTAACGAAATAGTTTTGTTGTAACCCCATTTCAACCAGAATCTACTAGGACTCGAAAATTTGGGGTGTATGTACTTGGGGTCCGATTTTTTCTTTTTGGATTTTTGTCTAATATGGTTTGATTCACAACCAAAAACATTAAAATAAAACTATTTCGTTAAATGAATTTTTACATTGATTTTATTGTTTTTGGTTGTGAATCAAACCATATTAGACAAAAAATCCAAAAAAAAAAAATCGGACCCCAAGTACTTACACCCAAAATTTTCGAGTCCTTTTAGATTCTGGTTGAAATGGGCTTACAACAAAACTATTTCGTTAAATGAATTTTTACATTGATTTTATTGTTTTTGGTTGTGAATCAAACCATATTAGACAAAAATCCAAAAAAAAAAAATCGGACCCCAAGTACTTACACCCAATATTTTCGAGTCCTAGTAGATTCTGGTTAAAATGGGCTAACAACAAAACTATTTCGTTAAATGAATTTTTTACATTGATTTTATTGTTTTTGGCTGTGAATCAAAGCATATTAAACAAAAATCCAAAAAAAAAATCGGACCCCAAGTACTTACACCCAAAATTTTCGAGTCCTAGTAGATTCTGGTTGAAATGGGCTTACAACAAAACTATTTCGTTAAATGAATTTTTACATTGATTTTATTGTTTTTGGTTGTGAATCAAACCATATTAGACAAAAATCCCCAAAAAAATCGGACCCCAAGTACTTACACCCAAAATTTTCCTGAGTAGATTCCGGTTGAAATGGGCTTACAACAAAACTAGTTCGTTAAATGAAATTTTACATTGATTTTATTGTTTTTGTTTGAAAATCAAACCATATTAGACAAAAATCCAAAAAAAAATCGGAACCCAAGTACTTACGTTCAAAATTTTCGAGTCCTAGTAGATTCTGGTTGAAAGGGGCTTACAACAAAACTATTTCGTTAAATGAATTTTTACATTGATTTTATTGTTTTTAGTTGTGAATCAAACAATATTAGACAAAAACCCAAACAAAAAATCGGACTCCAAGTACTTACACCCAAAATTTTCGAGTCCTAGTAGATTCTGGTTGAAATGGGCTTACAACAAAACTATTTCGTTAAATAAATTTTTACATTGATTTTATTGTTTTTGGTTGTGAATCAAAGCATATTAGACGGATTCAATATGGTTTGATTCATAACCAAAAACAAAATCAATGTAAAAATTCATTTAACGAAATAGTTTTGTTGTAAGCCCATTTCAACCAGAATCTACTAGGACTCGAAAATTTTGGGTGTAAGTACTTGGAGTCCGATTTTTTGTTTGGGTTTTTGTCTAATATTGTTTGATTCACAACTAAAAACAATAAAATCAATGTAAAAATTCATTTAACGAAATAGTTTTGTTGTAAGCCCCTTTCAACCAGAATCTGCTAGGACTCGAAAATTTTGAACGTAAGTACTTGGGGTCCGATTTTTTTTTGGATTTTTGTCTAATATGGTTTGATTTACAACCAAAAACACTAAAATCAATGTAAAATTTCATTTAACGAACTAGTTTTGTTGTAAGCCCATTTAAACCGGAATCTACTCAGGAAAATTTTGGGTGTAAGTACTTGGGGTCCGATTTTTTTTTGGGGATTTTTGTCTAATATGCTTTGATTCACAACCAAAAACAATAAAATCAATGTAAAAATTCATTTAACGAAATAGTTTTGTTGTAAGCCCATTTCAACCAGAATCTACTAGGACTCGATAATTTTAGGCGTAAGTACTTGGGGTCCGATTTTTTTTTTGGATTTTTGTTTAATATGCTTTGATTCACAGCCAAAAACAATAAAATCAATGTAAAAAATTCATTTAACGAAATAGTTTTGTTTGAAGCCCATTTCAACCAGAATCTACTAGGACTCGAAAATTTTGGGTGTAAGTACTTGGGGTCCGATTTTTTCTTTTTGGATTTTTATCTAATATGGTTTGATTCACAACCAAAAACAATAAAATAAATGTAAAAATTCATTTAACGAAATAGTTTTGTTGTAAGCCCATTTCAACCAGAATCTACTAGTGCTTACACCCAAACTTTTCGAGTCCTAGTAGATTCTGGTTGAAATGGGGTTACAACAAAACTATCTCGTTAAATGAATTTTTACATTGATTTTATTGTTTTTGATTGTGAATCAAACCATATTAGACAAAAATGTAAAAAAAAAATCAGACCCCAAGTACTTACACCCAAAATTTTCGAGTTCTAGCAGATTCTGGTTGAAATGAACTTACAACAAAACTATTTCGTTAAATGAATTTTTACATTGATTTTATTGTTTTTGGTTGTGACTCAAACCATATTAGACAAAAATCCAAAAAAAAAAGTCGGACCCCACGTACTTACACCCAAAATTTTCGAGTCCTAGTAGATTCTGGTTGAAATGGGCTTACAACAAAACTATTTCGTTAAATGAATTTTTACATTGATTTTATTGTTTTTGGTTGTGAATCAAAGCATATTAGACAAAAATCCCCCAAAAAAAATCGGACCCCAAGTACTTACACCCAAAATTTTCCTGAGTAGATTCCGGTTGAAATGGGCTTACAACAAAACTAGTTCGTTAAATGAAATTTTACATTGATTTTATTGTTTTTGGTTGTAAATCAAACCATATTAGACAAAAATCCAAAAAAAAATCGGACCCCAAGTACTTACATTCAAAATTTTCGAATCCTAGTAGATTCTGGTTGAAAGGGGCTTACAACAAAACTATTTCGTTAAATGAATGTTTACATTGATTTTATTGTTTTTAGTTGTGAATCAAACAATATTAGACAAAAACCCAAACAAAAAATCGGACTCCAAGTACTTACACCCAAAATTTTCGTGTCCTAGAAGATTCTGGTTGAAATGGGCTTACAACAAAAGTATTTCGTTAAATAAATTTTTACATTGATTTTATTGTTTTTGGTTGTGAATCAAAGCATATTAGACGGTTAAATATGGTTTGATTCATAACCAAAAACAATAAAATCAATGTAAAAATTCATTTAACGAAATAGTTTTGTTGTAAGCCTATTTCAACCAGAATCTACTAGGACTCGAAAATTTTGGGTGTAAGTTCTTAGGGCCCGATTTTTTTTTTTTTAGATTTTTGTCTAATATGGTTTGATTCACAACCAAAAACAAAATCAATGTAAAAATTCATTTAACGAAATAGTTTTGTTGTAAGCCCATTTCAACCAGAATCTACTAGGACTCGAAAATTTTGGGTGTAAGTACTTGGGGTCCGATTTTTTTTTTGGATTTTTGTTTAATATGCTTTGATTCACAACCAAAAACACTAAAATCAATGTAAAAAATTCATTTTACGAAATAGTTTTGTTGTTAGCCCATTTCAACCAGAATCTACTAGGACTCGAAAATTTTGGGTGTAAGTACTTGGGGTCCGATTTTTTTTTTTGGATTTTTGTTTAATATGCTTTGATTCACAGCCAAAAACAATAAAATCAATGTAAAAAATTTATTTAACGAAATAGTTTTGTTGTTAGTCCATTTCAACCAGAATCTACTAGGACTCGAAAATATTGGGTGTAAGTACTTGGGGTCCGATTTTTTTTTTTGGATTTTTGTCTAATATGGTTTGAGTCACAACCAAAAACAATAAAATCAATGTAAAAATTCATTTAACGAAATAGTTTTGTTGTAAGCCCATTTCAACCAGAATCTAAAAGGACTCGAAAATTTTGGGTGTAAGTACTTGGGGTCCGATTTTTTTTTTTTTGGATTTTTTGTCTAATATGGTTTGATTCACAACCAAAAACAATAAAATCAATGTAAAAATTCATTTAACGAAATAGTTTTGTTGTAAGCCCATTTCAACCAGGATTTACTAGGACTCGAAAATTTTGGGTGTAAGTACTTGGGGTCTGATTTTTTTTTTTGGATTTTTGCCTAATAGGCTTTGATTCACAACCAAAAACAATAAAATCAATGTAAAAATTCATTTAACGAAATAGTTTTGTTGTAAGCCCATTTCAACCAGAATCTACTAGGACTCGAAAATTTTGGGTGTAAGTACATGGGGTCCGATTTTTTTTTTTTTGGATTTTTGTCTAATAGGCTTTGATTCACAACCAAAAACAATAAAATCAATGTAAAAATTCATATAACGAAATAGTTTTGTTGTAAGCCCATTTCAACCAGAATCTCCTACTACTCGAAAATTTGGGGTGTGAAAATTTTGGGTGTAAGCACTAGTGGTCCAATTTTTTTTTGGATTTTTGTCTAATATGGTTTGATTCACAACCAAAAACAATAAAATCTATGTAAAAATTCATTTAACGAAATAGTTTAGTTGTAAGCCCATTTCAACCAGAATCTACTAGGACTCGAAAATTTTGGGTGTAAGTACTTGGGGTCCGATTTTTTTTTTCTTGGATTTTTGTCTAATATGGTTTGATTCACAACCAAAAACAATAAAATCAATGTAAAAATTCATTTAACGAAATAGTTTTGTTGTAAGCCCATTTAAACCAGAATCTACTAGGACTCGAAAATTTTGGGTGTAAGTACTTGGGGTCCGATTTTTTTTTTGGATTTTTGTCTAATATGGTTTGATTCACAACCAAAAACAATAAAATCCATGTAAAAATTCATTTAACGAAATAGTTTTGTTGTAAGCCCATTTCAACCAGAATCTACTAGGACTCGAAAATTTTGGGTGTAAGTACTTGGGGTCCGATTTTTTTTTTTTTTTGGATTTTTGTCTAATATGGTTTGATTCACAACCAAAAACAAAATCAATGTAAAAATTCATTTAACGAAATAGTTTTGTTGTAAGCCCATTTCAACCAGAATCTACTAGGACTCGATAATTTTGAACGTAAGTACTTGGGGTCCGATTTTTTTTTGGATTTTTGTCTAATATGGTTTGATTTACAACCAAAAACAATAAAATCAATGTAAAATTTTATTTAACGAACTAGTTTTGTTGTAAGCCCATTTCAACCGGAATCTACTCAGGAAAACTTTGGGTGTAAGTACTTGGGGTCCGATTTTTTTTTGGGGATTTTTGTCTAATATGCTTTGATTCACAACCAAAAACAATAAAATCAATGTAAAAATTCATTTAACGAAATAGTTTTGTTGTAAGCCCATTTCAACCAGAATCTACTAGGACTCGATAATTTTAGGTGTAAGTTCTTGGGGTCCGATTTTTTTTTTGGATTTTTGTTTAATATGCTTTGATTCACAGCCAAAAACAATAAAATCAATGTAAAAAATTCATTTAACGAAATAGTTTTGTTGTAAGCCCATTTCAACCAGAATCTACTAGGACTCGAAAATTTTGGGTGTAAGTACTTGGGGTCCGATTTTTTCTTTTTGGATATTTGTCTAATATGGTTTGATTCACAACCAAAAACAATAAAATAAATGTGAAAATTCATTTAACGAAATAGTTTTGTTGTAAGCCGATTTCAACCAGAATCTACTAGTGCTTACACCCAAAATTTTCGAGTCCTAGTAGATTCTGGTTGAAATGGGGTTACAACAAAACTATTTCGTTAAATGAATTTTTACATTGATTTTATTGTTTTTGATTGTGACTCAAACCATATTAGACAAAAATCCAAAAAAAAAGTCGGACCCCAAGTACTTACACCCAAAATTTTCGAGTCCTAGTAGATTCTGGTTGAAATGGGCTTACAACAAAACTATTTCGTTAAATGAATTTTTACATTGATTTTATTGTTTTTGGTTGTGATTAAAAGCATATTAGACAAAAATCCCCCAAAAAAAATCGGACCCCAAGTACTTACACCCAAAATTTTGCTGAGTAGATTCCGGATGAAATGGGCTTACAACAAAACTAGTTCGTTAAATGAAATTTTACATTGATTTTATTGTTTTTGGTTGTAAATCAAACCATATTAGACAAAAATCCAAAAAAAAATCGGACCCCAAGTACTTACATTCAAAATTTTCGAGTCCTAGTAGATTCTGGTTGAAATGGGCTTACAACAAAACTATTTCGTTAAATGAATTTTTACATTGATTTTATTGTTTTTAGTTGTGAATCAAACAATATTAGACAAAAACCCAAACAAAAAATCGGACTCCAAGAACTTACACCCAAAATTTTCGAGTCCTAGTAGATTCTGGTTGAAATGGGCTTACAACAAAACTATTTCGTTAAATAAATTTTTACATTGATTTTATTGTTTTTGGTTGTGAATCAAAGCATATTAGACGGTTAAATATGGTTTGATTCATAACCAAAAACAATAAAATCAATGTAAAAATTCATTTAACGAAATAGTTTTGTTGTAAGCCTATTTCAACCAGAATCTACTAGGACTCGAGAATTTTGGGTGTAAGTACTTAGGGTCCGATTTTTTTTTTAGATTTTTGTCTAATATGGTTTGATTCACAACCAAAAACAAAATCAATGTAAAAATTCATTTAACGAAATAGTTTTGTTGTAAGCCCATTTCAACCAGAATCTACTAGGACTCGAAAATTTTGGGTGTAAGTACTTGGGGTCCGATTTTTTTTGGGGATTTTTGTTTAATATGCTTTGATTCACAGCCAAAAACAATAAAATCAATGTAAAAAATTCATTTTACGAAATAGTTTTGTTGTTAGCCCATTTCAACCAGAATCTACTAGGACTCGAAAATTTTGGGTGTAAGTACTTGGGGTCCGATTTTTTTTTTGGATTTTTGTTTAATATGCTTTGATTCACAGCCAAAAACAATAAAATCAATGTAAAAAATTTATTTAACGAAATAGTTTTGTTGTTAGTCCATTTCAACCAGAATCTACTAGGACTCGAAAATATTGGGTGTAACTACTTGGGGTCCGATTTTTTTTTTTGGATTTTTGTCTAATATGGTTTGATTCACAACCAAAAACAATAAAATCAATGTAAAAATTCATTTAACGAAATAGTTTTGTTGTAAGCCCATTTCAACCAGAATCTAAAAGGACTCGAAAATTTTGGGTGTAAGTACTTGGGGTCCGATTTTTTTTTTTGGATTTTTTGTCTAATATGGTTTGATTCACAACCAAAAACAATAAAATCAATGTAAAAATTCATTTAACGAAATATTTTTGTTGTAAGCCCATTTCAACCAGGATTTACTAGGACTCTAAAATTTTGGTTGTAAGTACTTGGGGTCCGATTTTTTTTTTTGGATTTTTGTCTAATAGGCTTTGATTCACAACCAAAAACAATAAAATCAATGTAAAAATTCATTTAACGAAATAGTTTTGTTGTAAGCCCATTTCAACCAGAATCTACTAGGACTCGAAAATTTTGGGTGTAAGTACATGGGGTCCGATTTTTTTTTTTTTGGATTTTTGTCTAATAGGCTTTGATTCACAACCAAAAACAATAAAATCAATGTAAAAATTCATATAACGAAATAGTTTTGTTGTAAGCCCATTTCAACCAGAATCTCCTACTACTCGAAAATTTGGGGTGTGAAAATTTTGGGTGTAAGCACTAGTGGTCCGATTTTTTTTTGGAGTTTTGTCTAATATGGTTTGATTCACAACCAAAAACAATAAAATCAATGTAAAAATTCATTTAACGAAATAGTTTTGTTGTAAGCCCATTTCAACCAGAATCTACTAGGACTCAAAAATTTTGGGTGTAAGTACTTGGGGTCCGATTTTTTTTTTCTTGGATTTTTGTCTAATATGGTTTGATTCACAACCAAAAACAATAAAATCAATGTAAAAATTCATTTAACGAAATAGTTTTGTTGTAAGCCCATTTCAACCACAATCTACTAGGACTCGAAAATTTTGGGTGTAAGTACTTGGGGTCCGATTTTTTTTTTTGGATTTTTGTCTAATATGGTTTGATTCACAACCAAAAACAATAAAATTAATGTAAAAATTCATTTAACGAAATAGTTTTGTTGTAAGCCCATTTCAACCAGAATCTACTAGGACTCAAAAATTTTGGGTGTAAGTACTTGGGGTCCGATTTTTTTTTTCTTGGATTTTTGTCTAATATGGTTTGATTCACAACCAAAAACAATAAAATCAATGTAAAAATTCATTTAACGAAATAGTTTTGTTGTAAGCCCATTTCAACCAGAATCTACTAGGACTCGAAAATTTTGGGTGTAAGTACTTGGGGTCCGATTTTTTTTTTGGATTTTTGTCTAATAGTCTTTGATTCACAACCAAAAACAATAAAATCAATGTAAAAATTCATTTAACGAAATAGTTTTGTTGTAAGCCCATTTCAACCAGGTTTTACTAGTACTCGAAAATTTTGGGTGTAAGTACTTGGGGTCTGATTTTTTTTTTTTGGATTTTTGCCTAATAGGCTTTGATTCACAACCAAAAACAATAAAATCAATGTAAAAATTCATTTAACGAAATAGTTTTGTTGTAAGCCCATTTCAACCAGAATCTACTAGGACTCGAAAATTTTGGGTGTAAGTACTTGGGGTCCGATTTTTTTTTTTGGATTTTTGTCTAATAGGCTTTGATTCACAACCAAAAACAATAAAATCAATGTAAAAATTCATATAACGAAATAGTTTTGTTGTAAGCCCATTTCAACCAGAATCTCCTACTACTCGAAAATTTGGGGTGTGAAAATTTTGGGTGTAAGCACTAGTGGTCCGATTTTTTTTTGGAGTTTTGTCTAATATGGTTTGATTCACAACCAAAAACAGTAAAATCTATGTAAAAATTCATTTAACGAAATAGTTTTGTTGTAAGCCCATTTCAACCAGAATCTACTAGGACTCGAAAATTTTGGGTGTAAGTACTTGGGGTCCGATTTTTTTTTTTTTGGATTTTTGTCTAATATGGTTTGATTCACAACCAAAAACAATAAAATTAATGTAAAAATTCATTTAACGAAATAGTTTTGTTGTAAGCCCATTTCAACCAGAATCTACTAGGACTCGAAAATTTTGGGTGTAAGTACTTGGGGTCCGATTTTTTTTTTGGATTTTTGTCTAATATGGTTTGATTCACAACCAAAAACAATAAAATGAATGTAAAAATTCATTTAACGAAATAGTTGTGTTGTAAGCCCATTTCAGAATCAACCAGAATCTACTAGGACTCGAAAATTTTGGGTGTAAGTACTTGGGGTCCGATTTTTTTTTTTGGATTTTTCTCTAATATGGTTTGATTCACAACCAAAAACAATTAAATCAATGTAAAATCTCATTTAGCGAAATAGTTTTGTTGTAAGTCCATTCCAACCAGAATCTACTAGGACTCGAAAATTTTGGGTGTAAGCACTAGTAGATTCTGGTTGAAATGGGCTTACAACAAAACTATTTCTTTAAATGAATTTTTACATTGATTTTATTGTTTTTGGTTGTGAATCAAACCATATTAGACAAAAATCCAAAAAGAAAAAATCGGACCCCAAGTACTTACACCCAAAATTTTCGAGTCCTAGTAGATTCTGGTTGAAATGGGCTTACAACAAAACTATTTCGTTAAATGAATTTTTACATTGATTTTATTGTTTTTGATTGTGAATCAAACCATATTAGACAAAAATCCAAAAAAAAAAATCAGACCCCAAGTACTTACACCCAAAATTTTCGAGTCCTAGTAGATTCTGGTTGAAATGGGCTTACAACAAAACTATTTCGTTAAATGAATTTTTACATTGATTTTATTATTTTTGGTTGTGACTCAAACCATATTAGACAAAAATCCAAAAAAAAAATCGGATCCCAAGTACTTACACCCAAAATTTTCGAGTCCTAGTAGATTCTGGTTGAAATGGGCTTACAACAAAACTATTTCGTTAAATGAATTTTTACATTGATTTTATTGTTTTTGGTTGTGAATCAAAGCATATTAGAAAAAAATCCCCAAAAAAAATCGGACCCCAAGTACTTACACCCAAAATTTTCAAGTCCTAGTAGATTCTGGTTGAAATGGGCTTACAACAAAACTATTTCGTTAAATAAATTTTTACATTGATTTTATTGTTTTTGGTTGTGAATCAAAGCATATTAAACAAAAATAGGCTTTGATTCACAACCAAAAACAATAAAATCCATGTAAAAATTCATTTAACGAAATAGTTGTGTTGTAAGCCCATTTCAACCAGAATCTACTTGAAATCGAAAATTTTGGGTGTAAGTACTTGGGGTCCGATTTTTTTTTTTTTTGGATTTTTGTCTAATATGGTTTGATTCACAACCAAAAACAATAAAATCAATGTAAAAGCTCATTTAGCGAAATAGTTTTGTTGTAAGCCCATTTCAACCAGAATCTACTAGGACTCGAAGATTTTGGGTGTAAGCACTAGTAGATTCTGGTTGAAATGGGCTCACAACAAAACTATTTCGTTAAATGAATTTTTACATTGATTTTATTGTTTTTGGTTGTGAATCAAACCATATTAGACAAAAATCCAAAAAGAAAAAATCGGACCCCAAGTACTTACACCCAAAATTTTCGAGTCCTAGTAGATTCTGGTTGAAATAGGCTTACAACAAAACTATTTCGTTAAATGAATTTTTACATTGATTTTATTATTTTTGATTGTGAATCAAAAAATATTAGACAAAAATCCAAAAAAAAAAATCAGACCCCAAGAACTTACACCCAAAATTTTCGAGTCGTAGTAGATTCTGGTTGAAATGGGCTTACAACAAGACTATTTCGTTAAATGAATTTTTACATTGATTTTATTGTTTTTGGTTGTGACTCAAACCATATTAGACAAAAATCCAAAAAAAAACGGACCCCAAGTACTTACACCCAAAATTTTCGAGTCCTAGTAGATTCTGGTTGAAATGGGCTTACAACAAAACTATTTCGTTAAATGAATTTTTACATTGATTTTATTGTTTTTGGTTGTGAATCAAAGCATATTAGACAAAAATCCAAAAAAAAAAAATCGGACCCCAAGTACTTACACCCAAAATTTTCGAGTACTAGTAGATTCCGGTTGAAATGGGCTTACAACAAAACTAGTTCGTTAAATGAATTTTTACATTGATTTTATTGTTTTTGGTTGTAAATCAAACCATATTAGACAAAAATCAAAAAAAAAAAAATCGGACCCTAAGTACTTACACCCAAAATTTTCGAGTCCTAGTAGATTCTGGTTGAAATGGGCTTACAACAAAACTATTTCGTGAAATGAATTTTTACATTGATTTTATTGTTTTTGGTTGTGAATCAAACAATATTAGACAAAAATCCAAAAAAAAAAATCGGACTCCAAGTACTTACACCCAAAATTTTCGAGTCCTAGTAGATTCTGGTTGAAATGGGCTAACAACAAAACTATTTCGTTAAATAAATTTTTACATTGATTTTATTGTTTTTGGTTGTGAATCAAAGCATATTAGACGGTTAAATATGGTTTGATTCATAACCAAAAACAATAAAATCAATGTAAAAATTCATTTAACGAAATAGTTTTGTTGTAAGCCCATTTCAACCAGAATCTACTAGGACTCGAAAATTTTGGGTGTAAGTACTTAGGGTCCGATTTTTTTTTTTAGATTTTTGTCTAATATGGTTTGATTCACAACCAAAACAAAATCAATGTAAAAATTCATTTAACGAAATAGTTTTGTTGTAAGCCCATTTCAACCAGAATCTACTAGGACTCGAAAATTTTGGGTGTAAGTACTTGGGGTCCAATTTTTTTTTTTGGATTTTTGTTTAATATGCTTTTAATTCACAGCCAAAAACAATAAAATCAATGTAAAAATTCATTTAACGAAATAGTTTTGTTGTAAGAACATTTCAACCAGAATCTACTATGACTCGAACATTTTGGGTGTAAGTACTTGGGGTCCGATTTTTTTTTTTGGATTTTTGTCTAATATGGTTTGATTCACAACCAAAAACAATAAAATCAATGTAAAAATTCATTTAACGAAATAGTTTTGTTGTAAGCCTATTTCAACCAGAATCTTAAAGGACTCGAAAATTTTGGGTGTAAGTACTTGGGGTCCGATTTTTTTTTTGGATTTTTGTCTAATAGGCTTTGATTCACAACCAAAAACAATAAAATCAATGTAAAAATTCATATAACGAAATAGTTTTGTTGTAAGCCCATTTCAACCAGAATCTCCTACTACTCGAAAATTTGGGGTGTGAAAATTTTGGGTGTAAGCACTAGTGGTCCGATTTTTTTTTGGGTTTTTGTCTAATATGGTTTGATTCACAACCAAAAACAATAAAATCTATGTAAAAATTCAGTTAACGAAATAATTTTGTTGTAAGCCCATTTCAACCACAATCTACTAGGTCTCGAAAATTTTGGGTGTAAGTACTTGGGGTCCGATTTTTTTTTTGGATTTTTGTCTAATATGGTTTGATTCACAACCAAAAACAATAAAATCAATGTAAAAATTCATTTAACGAAATAGTTTTGTTGTAAGCCCATTTCAACCACAATCTACTAGGACTCGAAAATTTTGGGTGTAAGTACTTGGGGTCCGATTTTTTTTTTGGATTTTTGTCTAATATGGTTTGATTCACAACCAAAAACAATAAAATCCATGTAAAAATTCATTTAACGAAATAGTTGTGTTGTAAGCCCATTTCAACCAGAATCTACTAGGACTCGAAAATTTTGGGTGTAAGTACTTGGGGTCCGATTTTTTTTTTTTTGGATTTTTGTCTAATATGGTTTGATTCACAACCAAAAACAATAAAATCAATGTAAAATCTCATTTAGCGAAATAGTTTTGTTGTAAGCCCATTTCAACCAGAATCTACTAGGACTCGAAAATTTTGGGTGTAAGCACTAGAAGGTTCTGGTTGAAATGGGCTTACAACAAAACTATTTCGTTAAATGAATTTTTACATTGATTTTATTGTTTTTGGTTGTGAATCAAACCATATTAGACAAAAATCCAAAAAAAAAAATCGGACCCCAAGTACTTACACCCAAAATTTTTCGAGTCTTAGTAGATTCTGGTTGAAATGGGCTTACAACAAAACTATTTCGTTAAATGAATTTTTACATTGATTTTATTGTTTTTGATTGTGAATCAAACCATATTAGACAAAAATCCAAAAAAAAAAAATCAGACCATAAGTACTTACACCCAAAATTTTCGAGTCCTAGTAGATTCTGGTTGAAATGGGCTTACAAAAAAACTATTTCGTTAAATGAATTTTTACATTGATTTTATTGTTTTTGGTTGTGACTCAAACCATATTAGACAAAAAATCCAAAAAAAAAAATCGGACCCCAAGTACTTACACCCAAAATTTTCGAGTCCTAGTAGATTCTGGTTGAAATGGGCTTACAACAAAACTATTTCGTTAAATGAATTTTTACATTGATTTTATTGTTTTTGGTTGTGAATCAAAGCATATTAGACAAAAATCCCAAAAAAAAAATCGGACCCCAAGTACTTACACCCAAAACTTTCGAGTCCTAGTAGATTCCGGTTGAAATGGGCTTACAACAAAACTAGTTCGTTAAATGAATTTTTACATTGATTTTATTGTTTTTGGTTGTAAATCAAACCATATTAGACAAAAATCCCAAAAAAAATCGGACCCCAAGTACTTACACCCAAAATTTTCGAGTCCTAGTAGATTCTGGTTGAAAAGGGTTTACAACAAAACTATTTCGTTAAATGAATTTATACATTGATTTTATTGTTTTTGGTTGTGAATCAAACAATATTAGACAAAAATCCAAAAAAAAATCGGACTCCAAGTACTTACACCCAAAATTTTCGAGTCCTAGTAGATTCTGGTTGAAATGGGCTTACAACAAAACTATTTCGTTAAATAAATTTTTACATTGATTTTATTGTTTTTGGTTGTGAATCAAAGCATATTAGACGGTTAAATATGGTTTGATTCATAACCAAAAACAATAAAATCAATGTAAAAATTCATTTAACGAAATAGTTTTGTTGTTAGCCCATTTCAACCAGAATCTACTAGGACTCGAAAATTTTGGGTGTAAGTACTTAGGGTCCGATTTTTTTTTTTTTGGATTTTTGTCTAATATGGTTTGATTCACAGCCAAAAACAATAAAATCAATGTAAAAATTAATTTAACGAAATAGTTTTGTTGTAAGCCCATTTCAACCAGAATCTACTAGGACTCGAAAGTTTTGGGTGTAAGTACTTGGGGTCCGATTTTTTTTTTTTGAATTTTTGTCTAATATGGTTTGATTCACAACCAAAAACAATAAAATCAATGTAAAAATTCATTTAACGAAATAGTTTTGTTGTAAGCCCATTTCAACCAGAATCTAAAAGAACTCGAAAATTTTGGGTGTAAGTACTTGGGGTCCGATTTTTTTTTTGGATGTTTTGTCTAATATGGTTTGATTCACAACCAAAAACAATAAAATCAATGTAAAAATTTATTTAACGTAATAGTTTTGTTGTAAGCCCATTTCAACCAGAAACTACTAGGACTCGAAAATTTTGGGTGTAAGTACTTGGGGTCCGATTTTTTTTTTGGATTTTAGTCTGATATGGTTTGATTCACAACCAAAAACAATAAAATCAATGTAAAAATTCATTTAACGAAATAGTTTTGTTGTAAGCCCATTTCAACCAGAATCTGCTAGGACTCAAAAATTTTGGGTGTAAGTACTTGGGGTCCGATTTTTTTTTTCTTGGATTTTTGTCTAATATGGTTTGATTCACAACCAAAAACAATAAAATCAATGTAAAAATTCATTTAACGAAATAGTTTTGTTGTAAGCCCATTTCAACCAGAATCTACTAGGACTCGAAAATTTTGGGTGTAAGTACTTGGGGTCCGATTTTTTTTTTTTGGATTTTTGTCTAGTAGGCTTTGATTCACAACAAAAAACAATAAAATCAATGTAAAAATTCATATAACGAAATAGTTTTGTTGTAAGCCCATTTTAACCAGGATTTACTAGGACTCGAAAATTTTGGGTGTAAGTACTTGGGGTCTGATTTTTTTTTTGGATTTTTGCCTAATAGGCTTTGATTCACAACCAAAAACAATAAAATCAATGTAAAAATTCATTTAACGAAATAGTTTTGTTGTAAGCCCATTTCAACCAGAATCTACTAGGACTCGAAAATTTTGGGTGTAAGTACTTGGGGTCCGATTTTTTTTTGGATTTTTGTCTAATAGGCTTTGATTCACAACCAAAAACAATAAAATCAATGTAAAAATTCATATAACGAAATAGTTTTGTTGTAAGCCCATTTCAACCAGAATCTCCTACTACTCGAAAATTTGGGGTGTGAAAATTTTGGGTGTAAGCACTAGTGGTCCGATTTTTTTTTGGATTTTTGTCTAATATGGTTTGATTTACAACCAAAAACAATAAAATCAATGTAAAAATTCATTTAACGAAATAGTTTTGTTGTAAGCCCATTTCAACCACAATCTACTAGGACTCGAAAATTTTGGGTGTAAGTACTTGGGGTCCGATTTTTTTTTTGGATTTTTGTCTAATATGGTTTGATTCACAACCAAAAACAATAAAATCAATGTAAAAATTCATTTAACGAAATAGTTTTGTTGTAAGCCCATTTCAACCAGAATCTACTAGGACTCGAAAATTTTGGGTGTAAGTACTTGGGGTCCGATTTTTTTTTGGATTTTTGTCTAATATGGTTTGATTCACAACCAAAAACAATAAAATCAATGTAAAAATTCATTTAACGAAATAGTTGTGTTGTAAGCCCATTTCAACCAGAATCTACTCGGACTCGAAAATTTTGGGTGTAAGTACTTGGGGTCCGATTTTTTTTTTTTATTTTTTGTCTAATATGGTTTGATTCACAACCAAAAACAATAAAATCAATGTAAAATCTCATTTAGCGAAATAGTTTTGTTGTAAGCCCATTTCAACCAGAATCTACTAGGACTCGAAAATTTTGGGTGTAAGCACTAGTAGATTCTGGTTGAAATGGGCTTACAACAAAACTATTTCGTTAAATGAATTTTTACATTGATTTTATTGTTTTTGGTTGTGACTTAAACCATATTAGACAAAAATCCAAAAAAAAAATCGGACCCCAAGTACTTACACCCAAAATTTTCGAGTCCTAGTAGATTCTGGTTGAAATGGGCTTACAACAAAACTATTTCGTTAAATGAATTTTTTCATTGATTTTATTGTTTTTGGTTGTGAATCAAAGCATATTAGACAAAAATCCCCAAAAAAAATCGGACCCCAAGTACTTACACCCAAAATTTTCGAGTCCTAGTAGAATCCGGTTGAAATGGGCTTACAACAAAACTAGTTCGTTAAATGAATTTTTACATTGATTTTATTGTTTTTGGTTGTAAATCAAAACATATTAGACAAAAATCCAAAAAAAAATCGGACCCCAAGTACTTACACCCAAAATTTTCGAGTCCTAGTAGATTCTGGTTGAAATGGGCTTACAACAAAACTATTTCGTTAAATGAATTTATAGATTGATTTTATTGTTTTTGGTTGTGAATCAAACCATATTTAACCGTCTTATATGCTTTTTTAATTTTTTGTCTAATATGGTTTGATTCACAACCAAAAACAATAAAATCAATGTAAAAATTCATTTAACGAAATAGTTTTGTTGTAAGCCCATTTCAACCAGAATCTACTAGGACTCGAAAATTTTGGGTGTAAGTACTTGGGGTCCGATTTTTTTTTTTCGATTTTTGTCTGATATGGTTTGATTCACAACCAAAAACAATAAAATCAATGTAAAAATTCATTTAACGAAATAGTTTTGTTGTAAGCCCATTTCAACAAGAATCTACTAGGACTCAAAAATTTTGGGTGTCAGTACTTGGGGTCGGATTTTTTTTTTTGGATTTTTGTCTAATACGGTTTGATTCACAACCAAAAACAATAAAATCAATGTAAAAATTCATTTAACGAAATAGTTTTGTTGTAAGCCCATTTCAACCAGAATCTACTAGGACTCGAAAATTTTGGGTGTAAGTACTTGGGGTCCGATTTTTTTTTTTTTGGATTTTTGTCTAATAGGCTTTCATTCACAACCAAAAACAATAAAATCAATGTAAAAATTCATATAACGAAATAGTTTTGTTGTAAGCCCATTTCAACCAGAATCTCCAACTACTCGAAAATTTGGGGTGTGAAAATTTTGGGTGTAAGCACTAGTGGTCCGATTTTTTTTTTTGGATTTTTGTCTAATATGGTTTGATTCACAACCAAAAACAATAAAATCTATGTAAAAATTCATTTAACGAAATAGTTTTGTTGTAAGCCCATTTCAACCACAATCTACTTGGACTCAAAAATTTTGGGTGTAAGTACTTGGGGTTTGATTTTTTTTTTGGATTTTTGTCTAATATGCTTTGATTCACAACCAAAAACATCAAAATCAATGTAAAAATTCATTTAACGAAATAGTTTTGTTGTAAGCCCATTTCAACCAGAATCTACTAGGACTCGAAAATTTTGGGTGTAAGTGGGGTCCGATTTTTTTTTTGGATTTTTTTTTAATATGCTTTGATTCACAACCAAAAACAATAAAATCAATGTAAAAATTCATTTAACGAAATAGTTTTGTTGTAAGCCCATTTCAACCAGAATCTACTAGGATTCGAAAATTTTGGGTGTAAGTACTTGGGGTCCGATTTTTTTTGTAGATTTTTGTCTAATATGGTTTGATTCACAACCAAAAACAATAAAATCAATGTAAAAATTCATTTAACGAAATAGTTTTGTTGTAAGCCCATTTCAACCAGAATCTACTAGGACTCAAAAATTTTGGGTGTAAGTACTTGGGGTCCGATTTTTTTTTTCTTGGATTTTTGTCTAATATGGTTTGATTCATAACCAAAAACAATAAAATCAATGTAAAAATTCATTTAACGAAATAGTTTTGTTGTAAGCCCATTTCAACCAGAATCTACTAGGACTCGAAAATTTTGGGTGTAAGTACTTGGGGTCCGATTTTTTTTTTTTGGATTTTTGTCTAATAGGCTTTGATTCACAACCAAAAACAATAAAATCAATGTAAAAATTCATATAACGAAATAGTTTTGTTGTAAGCCCATTTCAACCAGGATTAACTAGGACTCGAAAATTTTGGGTGTAAGTACTTGGGGTCTGATTTTTTTTTTGGATTTTTGCCTAATAGGCTTTGATTCACAACCAAAAACAATAAAATCAATGTAAAAATTCATTTAACGAAATAGTTTTGTTGTAAGCCCATTTCAACCAGAATCTACTAGGACTCAAAAATTTTGGGTGTAAGTACTTGGGGTCCGATTTTTTTTGGATTTTTGTCTAGTAGGCTTTGATTCACAACCAAAAACAATAAAATCAATGTAAAAATTCATATAACGAAATAGTTTTGTTGTAAGCCCATTTCAACCAGAATCTCCTACTACTCGAAAGTTTGGGGTGTGAAAATTTTGGGTGTAAGCACTAGTGGTCCGATTTTTTTTTGGATTTTTGTCTAATATGGTTTGATTCACAACCAAAAACAATAAAATCTATGTAAAAATTCATTTAACGAAATAGTTTTGTTGTAAGCCCATTTCAACCAGAATCTACTAGGACTCGAAAATTTTAGGTGTAAGTACTTGGGGTCCGATTTTTTTTTTTGGATTTTTGTCTAATATGGTTTGATTCACAACCAAAAACAACAAAATAATTGTAATAATTCATTTAACGAAATAGTTTTGTTGTAAGCCCATTTCAGCCAGAATCTACTAGGACTCGCAAATTTTAGGTGTCAGTACTTGGGGTCCGATTTTTTTTTTTTTTGATTTTTGTCTAATATAGTTTGATTCACAACCAAAAACAATAAAATCAATGTAAAAATTCATATAACAAAATAGTTTTGTTGTAAGCCCATTTCAACCAGAATCTACTAGGACTCGAAAATTTTGGGTGTAAGCACTAGTAGATTCTGGTTGAAATGGGCTTACAATAAAACTATTACGTTAAATGAATTTTTACATTGATTTTATTGTTTTTGGTTGTGAATCAAACCATATTAGATAAAAATCCAAAAAGAAAAATTCGGACCCCAAGTACTTACACCCAAAATTTTCGAGTCCTAGTAGATTCTGGTTGAAATGGGCTTACAACAAAACTATTGCGTTAAATGAATTTTTACATTGATTTTATTGTTTTTGGTTGTGAATCAAACCATATTAGACAAAAATCCAAAAAAAAAAAATCGGACCCCAAGTACTTACACCCAAAATTTTCGAGTCCTAGTAGATTCTGGTTGAAATGGGCTTACAACAAAACTATTTCGTTAAATGAATTTTTACATTGATTTTATTGTTTTTGGTTGTGAATCAAAGCATATTAGAAAAAAATCCCCAAAAAAAAATCGGACCCGAAGTACTTACACCCAAAATTTTCGAGTCCTAGTAGATTGTGGTTGAAATGGGCTTACAACAAAACTGTTACGTTAAATAAATTTTTTACATTGATTTTATTGTTTTTGGTTGTGAATCAAACCATATTAGACAAAAATCCAAAAAGAAAAATTCGGACCCCAAGTACTTACACCCAAAATTTTCGAGTCCTAGTAGATTCTGGTTGAAATGGGCTTTAACGTTAAAAATTCATTTAATGAAATAGTTTTGTTGTAAGCCCATTTCAACCACAATCTACTAGGACTCGAAAATTTTGGGTGTAAGTACTTGGGGTCCTATTTTTTTTTTTTGGATTTTTGTCTAGTATGGTTTGAGTAGTCACAACCAAAAACAATAAAATCAATGTAAAAATTCATTTAACGAAATAGTTTTGTTGTAAGGCCATTTCAACCAGAATCTACTAGGACTCGAAAATTTTGGGTGTAAGCACTAGTAGATTCTGGTTGAAATGGGCTTACTATAAAACTATTACGTTAAATGAATTTTTACATTGATTTTATTGTTTTTGGTTGTGAATCAAACCATATTAGATAAAAATCTCAAAAGAAAAATTCGGACCCCAAGTACTTACACCCAAAATTTTCGAGTCCTAGTAAATTCTGGTTGAAATGGGCTTACAACAAAACTATTTCGTTAAATGAATTATTACATTGATTTTATTGTTTTTGGTTGTGAATCAAACCATATTAGACAAAAATCCAAAAAAAAAAATCGGACCCCAAGTACTTACACCCAAAATTTTCGAGTCCTAGTAGATTCTGGTTGAAATGGGCTTACAACAAAACTATTTCGTTAAATGAATTTTTACATTGATTTTATTGTTTTTGGTTGTGAATCAAAGCATATTAGAAAAAAATCCCCAAAAAAAAATCGGACCCGAAGTACTTACACCCAAAATTTTCGAGTCCTAGTAGATTGTGGTTGAAATGGGCTTACAACAAAACTAGTTCGTTAAATGAATTTTTACATTGATTTTATTGTTTTTGGTTGTAAATCAAACCATATTAGACAAAAATCCAAAAAAAAAATCGGACCCTAAGTACTTACACCAAAAATTTTCGAGTAATAGTAGATTCTGGTTGAAATGGGCTTACAACAAAACTATTTCTTTAAATGAATTTTTACATTGATTTTATTGTTTTTGGTTGTAAATCAAACCACATTAGACAAAAATCCAAAAAAAAAAATCGGACCCCAAGTACTTACACCCAAAATTTTCGAGTCCTAGTAGATTCTGGTTGAAATGGGCTTACAACAAAACTATTTCGTTAAATAAATTTTTACATTGATTTTATTGTTTTTGGTTGTGAATTTAAGCATATTAGACGGTTGAATATGGTTTGATTCATAACCAAAAACAATAAAATCAATGTAAAAATTCATTTAACGAAATAGTTTTGTTGTAAGCCCATTTCAACCAGAATCTACTAGGACTCGAAAATTTTGGTTGTAAGTACTTAGGGTCCGATTTTTTTTTTTTAGATTTTTGTCTAATATGGTTTGATTCAAAACCAAAAACAAAATCAATGTAAAAATTCATTTAACGAAATAGTTTTGTTGTAAGCCCATTTCAACCAGAATCTACTAGGACTCGAAAATTTTGGGTGTAAGTACTTGGGGTCCGATTTTTTTTTTGGATTTTTGTCTAATATGGTTTGATTCACAACCAAAAATAATAAAATCAATGTAATAATTCATTTAACGAAATAGTTTTGTTGTAAGCGCATTTCAACCAGAATCTACTAGGACTCGAAAATTTTGGGTGTAAGTACTTGGGGTCCGATTTTTTTTTTGGATTTTTGTCTAATATGGTTTGATTCACAACCAAAAACAATAAAATCAATGTAAAATTTCATTTAACGAACTAGTTTTGTTGTAAGCCCATTTCAACCAGAATCTACTAGGACTCGAAAATTTTGGGTGTAAGTACTTGGGGTCCGATTTTGTTTTTTTGGATTTTTGTCTAATATGGTTTGATTCACAACGAAAAACAATAAAATGAATGTAAAAATTCATTAGACGAAATAGTTTTGTTGTAAGCCCATTTCAACCAGAATCTACTAGGACTCGAAAATTTTAGGTGTAAGTTCTTGGGGCCCGATTTTTTTTTTTGGATTTTTGTCTAATATGGTTTGATTCACAACCAAAAACAACAAAATCATTGTAAAAATTCATTTAACGAAATAGTTTTGTTGTAAGCCCATTTCAGCCAGAATCTACTAGGACTCGAAAATTTTAGGTGTCAGTACTTGGGGTCCGATTTTTTTTTTTTTTGATTTTTGTCTAATATGGTTTGATTCACAACCAAAAACAATAAAATCAATGTAAAAATTCATTTAACGAAATAGTTTTGTTGCACGCCCATTTCAACCAGAATCTACTAGGACTCGAAAATTTTGGGTGTAAGTACTTGGGGTCCGATTTTTTTTTTGGATTTTTATCTAATATGGTTTGATTCACAACCAAAAACAATAAAATCAATGTAAAAATTCATTTAACGAAATAGTTTTGTTGTAAGCCCATTTCAACCAGAATCTAGTAGGACTCGAAAATTTTGGGTGTAAGTACTTGGGGTCCCATTTTTTTTTTTTGGATTTTTGTCTAATATGGTTTGATTCACAACCAAAAACAATAAAATCAATGTAAAAATTCATTTAACGAAATAGTTTTGTTGTAAGCCCATTTCAACCAGAATCTACTAGGACTCGAAAATTTTGGGTGTAAGTAGTTGGGGTCCGTTTTTTTTTGGGATTTTTGTCTAATATGCTTTGATTCACAACCAAAAACAATAAAATCAATGTAAAAATTCATTTAACGAAATAGTTTTGTTGTAAGCCCATTTCAACCAGAATCTACTAGGACTCGAAAATTTTGGGTGTAAGTACTTGGGGTCCGATTTTTTTTTTGGATGTTTTGTCTAATATGGTTTGATTCACAACCAAAAACAATAAAATCAATGTAAAAATTTATTTAACGTAATAGTTTTGTTGTAAGCCCATTTCAACCAGAAACTACTAGGACTCGAAAATTTTGGGTGTAAGTACTTGGGGTCCGATTTTTTTTTGGATTTTAGTCTGATATGGTTTGATTCACAACCAAAAACAATAAAATCAATGTAAAAATTCATTTAACGAAATAGTTTTGTTGTAAGCCCATTTCAACCAGAATCTGCTAGGACTCAAAAATTTTGGGTGTAAGTACTTGGGGTCCGATTTTTTTTTTCTTGGATTTTTGTCTAATATGGTTTGATTCACAACCAAAAACAATAAAATCAATGTAAAAATTCATTTAACGAAATAGTTTTGTTGTAAGCCCATTTCAACCAGAATCTACTAGGACTCGAAAATTTTGGGTGTAAGTACTTGGGGTCCGATTTTTTTTTTTGGATTTTTGTCTAGTAGGCTTTGATTCACAACCAAAAACAATAAAATCAATGTAAAAATTCATATAACGAAATAGTTTTGTTGTAAGCCCATTTTAACCAGGATTTACTAGGACTCGAAAATTTTGGGTGTAAGTACTTGGGGTCTGATTTTTTTTTTGAATTTTTGCCTAATAGGCTTTGATTCACAACCAAAAACAATAAAATCAATGTAAAAATTCATTTAACGAAATAGTTTTGTTGTAAGCCCATTTCAACCAGAATCTACTAGGACTCGAAAATTTTGGGTGTAAGTACTTGGGGTCCGATTTTTTTTTTGGATTTTTGTCTAATAGGCTTTGATTCACAACCAAAAACAATAAAATCAATGTAAAAATCCATATAACGGAATAGTTTTGTTGTAAGCCCATTTCAACCAGAATCTCCTACTACTCGAAAATTTGGGGTGTAAAAATTTTGGGTGTAAGCACTAGTGGTCCGATTTTTTTTTGGATTTTTGTCTAATATGGTTTGATTCACAACCAAAAACAATAAAATCAATGTAAAAATTCATTTAACGAAATAGTTTTGTTGTAAGCCCATTTCAACCACAATCTACTAGGACTCGAAAATTTTGGGTGTAAGTACTTGGGGTCCGATTTTTTTTTTGGATTTTTGTCTAATATGGTTTGATTCACAACCAAAAACAATAAAATCAATGTAAAAATTCATTTAACGAAATAGTTTTGTTGTAAGCCCATTTCAACCAGAATCTACTAGGACTCGAAAATTTTGGGTGTAAGTACTTGGGGTCCGATTTTTTTTTGGATTTTTGTCTAATATGGTTTGATTCACAACCAAAAACAATAAAATCAATGTAAAAATTCATTTAACGAAATAGTTGTGTTGTAAGCCCATTTCAACCAGAATCTACTCGGACTCGAAAATTTTGGGTGTAAGTACTTGGGGTCCGATTTTTTTTTTTTATTTTTTGTCTAATATGGTTTGATTCACAACCAAAAACAATAAAATCAATGTAAAATCTCATTTAGCGAAATAGTTTTGTTGTAAGCCCATTTCAACCAGAATCTACTAGGACTCGAAAATTTTGGGTGTAAGCACTAGTAGATTCTGGTTGAAATGGGCTTACAACAAAACTATTTCGTTAAATGAATTTTTACATTGATTTTATTGTTTTTGGTTGTGACTTAAACCATATTAGACAAAAATCCAAAAAAAAAATCGGACCCCAAGTACTTACACCCAAAATTTTCGAGTCCTAGTAGATTCTGGTTGAAATGGGCTTACAACAAAACTATTTCGTTAAATGAATTTTTTCATTGATTTTATTGTTTTTGGTTGTGAATCAAAGCATATTAGACAAAAATCCCCAAAAAAAATCGGACCCCAAGTACTTACACCCAAAATTTTCGAGTCCTAGTAGATTCCGGTTGAAATGGGCTTACAACAAAACTAGTTCGTTAAATGAATTTTTACATTGATTTTATTGTTTTTGGTTGTAAATCAAAACATATTAGACAAAAATCCAAAAAAAAATCGGACCCCAAGTACTTACACCCAAAATTTTCGAGTCCTAGTAGATTCTGGTTGAAATGGGCTTACAACAAAACTATTTCGTTAAATGAATTTATAGATTGATTTTATTGTTTTTGGTTGTGAATCAAACCATATTTAACCGTCTTATATGCTTTTTTAATTTTTTGTCTAATATGGTTTGATTCACAACCAAAAACAATAAAATCAATGTAAAAATTCATTTAACGAAATAGTTTTGTTGTAAGCCCATTTCAACCAGAATCTACTAGGACTCGAAAATTTTGGGTGTAAGTACTTGGGGTCCGATTTTTTTTTTTCGATTTTTGTCTGATATGGTTTGATTCACAACCAAAAACAATAAAATCAATGTAAAAATTCATTTAACGAAATAGTTTTGTTGTAAGCCCATTTCAACAAGAATCTACTAGGACTCAAAAATTTTGGGTGTCAGTACTTGGGGTCCGATTTTTTTTTTTTGGATTTTTGTCTAATACGGTTTGATTCACAACCAAAAACAATAAAATCAATGTAAAAATTCATTTAACGAAATAGTTTTGTTGTAAGCCCATTTCAACCAGAATCTACTAGGACTCGAAAATTTTGGGTGTAAGTACTTGGGGTCCGATTTTTTTTTTTTGGATTTTTGTCTAATAGGCTTTCATTCACAACCAAAAACAATAAAATCAATGTAAAAATTCATATAACGAAATAGTTTTGTTGTAAGCCCATTTCAACCAGAATCTCCAACTACTCGAAAATTTGGGGTGTGAAAATTTTGGGTGTAAGCACTAGTGGTCCGATTTTTTTTTTTGGATTTTTGTCTAATATGGTTTGATTCACAACCAAAAACAATAAAATCTATGTAAAAATTCATTTAACGAAATAGTTTTGTTGTAAGCCCATTTCAACCACAATCTACTTGGACTCAAAAATTTTGGGTGTAAGTACTTGGGGTTTGATTTTTTTTTTGGATTTTTGTCTAATATGCTTTGATTCACAACCAAAAACATCAAAATCAATGTAAAAATTCATTTAACGAAATAGTTTTGTTGTAAGCCCATTTCAACCAGAATCTACTAGGACTCGAAAATTTTGGGTGTAAGTGGGGTCCGATTTTTTTTTTGGATTTTTTTTTAATATGCTTTGATTCACAACCAAAAACAATAAAATCAATGTAAAAAATTCATTTAACGAAATAGTTTTGTTGTAAGCCCATTTCAACCAGAATCTACTAGGATTCGAAAATTTTGGGTGTAAGTACTTGGGGTCCGATTTTTTTTGTAGATTTTTGTCTAATATGGTTTGATTCACAACCAAAAACAATAAAATCAATGTAAAAATTCATTAACGAAATAGTTTTGTTGTAAGCCCATTTCAACCAGAATCTACTAGGACTCAAAAATTTTGGGTGTAAGTACTTGGGGTCCGATTTTTTTTTTCTTGGATTTTTGTCTAATATGGTTTGATTCATAACCAAAAACAATAAAATCAATGTAAAAATTCATTTAACGAAATAGTTTTGTTGTAAGCCCATTTCAACCAGAATCTACTAGGACTCGAAAATTTTGGGTGTAAGTACTTGGGGTCCGATTTTTTTTTTTTGGATTTTTGTCTAATAGGCTTTGATTCACAACCAAAAACAATAAAATCAATGTAAAAATTCATATAACGAAATAGTTTTGTTGTAAGCCCATTTCAACTAGGATTAACTAGGACTCGAAAATTTTGGGTGTAAGTACTTGGGGTCTGATTTTTTTTTTGGATTTTTGCCTAATAGGCTTTGATTCACAACCAAAAACAATAAAATCAATGTAAAAATTCATTTAACGAAATAGTTTTGTTGTAAGCCCATTTCAACCAGAATCTACTAGGACTCAAAAATTTTGGGTGTAAGTACTTGGGGTCCGATTTTTTTTGGATTTTTGTCTAATAGGCTTTGATTCACAACCAAAAACAATAAAATCAATGTAAAAATTCATATAACGAAATAGTTTTGTTGTAAGCCCATTTCAACCAGAATCTCCTACTACTCGAAAGTTTGGGGTGTGAAAATTTTGGGTGTAAGCACTAGTGGTCCGATTTTTTTTTGGATTTTTGTCTAATATGGTTTGATTCACAACCAAAAACAATAAAATCTATGTAAAAATTCATTTAACGAAATAGTTTTGTTGTAAGCCCATTTCAACCAGAATCTACTAGGACTCGAAAATTTTAGGTGTAAGTACTTGGGGTCCGATTTTTTTTTTTTGGATTTTTGTCTAATATGGTTTGATTCACAACCAAAAACAACAAAATCATTGTAAAAATTCATTTAACGAAATAGTTTTGTTGTAAGCCCATTTCAGCCAGAATCTACTAGGACTCGCAAATTTTAGGTGTCAGTACTTGGGGTCCGATTTTTTTTTTTTTTGATTTTTGTCTAATATAGTTTGATTCACAACCAAAAACAATAAAATCAATGTAAAAATTCATATAACAAGATAGTTTTGTTGTAAGCCCATTTCAACCAGAATCTACTAGGACTCGAAAATTTTGGGTGTAAGCACTAGTAGATTCTGGTTGAAATGGGCTTACAATAAAACTATTACGTTAAATGAATTTTTACATTGATTTTATTGTTTTTGGTTGTGAATCAAACCATATTAGATAAAAATCCAAAAAGAAAAATTCGGACCCCAAGTACTTACACCCAAAATTTTCGAGTCCTAGTAGATTCTGGTTGAAATGGGCTTACAACAAAACTATTGCGTTAAATGAATTTTTACATTGATTTTATTGTTTTTGGTTGTGAATCAAACCATATTAGACAAAAATCCAAAAAAAAAATCGGACCCCAAGTACTTACACCCAAAATTTTCGAGTCCTAGTAGATTCTGGTTGAAATGGGCTTACAACAAAACTATTTCGTTAAATGAATTTTTACATTGATTTTATTGTTTTTGGTTGTGAATCAAAGCATATTAGAAAAAAATCCCCAAAAAAAAATCGGACCCGAAGTACTTACACCCAAAATTTTCGAGTCCTAGTAGATTGTGGTTGAAATGGGCTTACAACAAAACTGTTACGTTAAATAAATTTTTACATTGATTTTATTGTTTTTGGTTGTGAATCAAACCATATTAGACAAAAATCCAAAAAGAAAAATTCGGACCCCAAGTACTTACACCCAAAATTTTCGAGTCCTAGTAGATTCTGGTTGAAATGGGCTTTAACGTTAAAAATTCATTTAATGAAATAGTTTTGTTGTAAGCCCATTTCAACCACAATCTACTAGGACTCGAAAATTTTGGGTGTAAGTACTTGGGGTCCTATTTTTTTTTTTTGGATTTTTGTCTAGTATGGTTTGAGTAGTCACAACCAAAAACAATAAAATCAATGTAAAAATTCATTTAACAAAATAGTTTTGTTGTAAGCACATTTCAACCAGAATCTACTAGGACTCGAAAATTTTGGGTGTAAGCTTTAGTAGATTCTGGTTGAAATGGGCTTACTATAAAACTATTACGTTAAATGAATTTTTACATTGATTTTATTGTTTTTGGTTGTGAATCAAACCATATTAAATAAAAATCTCAAAAGAAAAATTCGGACCCGAAGTACTTACACCCAAAATTTTCGAGTCCTAGTAGATTGTGGTTGAAATGGGCTTACAACAAAACTAGTTCGTTAAATGAATTTTTACATTGATTTTATTGTTTTTGGTTGTAAATCAAACCATATTAGACAAAAATCCAAAAAAAAAATCGGACCCCAAGTACTTACACCAAAAATTTTCGAGTAATAGTAGATTCTGGTTGAAATGGGCTTACAACAAAACTATTTCTTTAAATGAATTTTTACATTGATTTTATTGTTTTTGGTTGTAAATCAAACCACATTAGACAAAAATCCAAAAAAAAAAATCGGACCCCAAGTACTTACACCCAAAATTTTCGAGTCCTAGTAGATTCTGGTTGAAATGGGCTTACAACAAAACTATTTCGTTAAATAAATTTTTACATTGATTTTATTGTTTTTGGTTGTGAATTTAAGCATATTAGACGGTTGAATATGGTTTGATTCATAACCAAAAACAATAAAATCAATGTAAAAATTCATTTAACGAAATAGTTTTGTTGTAAGCCCATTTCAACCAGAATCTACTAGGACTCGAAAATTTTGGTTGTAAGTACTTAGGGTCCGATTTTTTTTTTTTTAGATTTTTGTCTAATATGGTTTGATTCAAAACCAAAAACAAAATCAATGTAAAAATTCATTTAACGAAATATTTTTGTTGTAAGCCCATTTCAACCAGAATCTACTAGGACTCGAAAATTTTGGGTGTAAGTACTTGGGGTCCGATTTTTTTTTTGGATTTTTGTCTAATATGGTTTGATTCACAACCAAAAATAATAAAATCAATGTAATAATTCATTTAACGAAATAGTTTTGTTGTAAGCGCATTTCAACCAGAATCTACTAGGACTCGAAAATTTTGGGTGTAAGTACTTGGGGTCCGATTTTTTTTTTGGATTTTTGTCTAATATGGTTTGATTCACAACCAAAAACAATAAAATCAATGTAAAATTTCATTTAACGAACTAGTTTTGTTATAAGCCCATTTCAACCAGAATCTACTAGGACTCGAAAATTTTGGGTGTAAGTACTTGGGGTCCGATTTTGTTTTTTTGGATTTTTGTCTAATATGGTTTGATTCACAACGGAAAACAATAAAATGAATGTAAAAATTCATTAGACGAAATAGTTTTGTTGTAAGCCCATTTCAACCAGAATCTACTAGGACTCGAAAATTTTAGGTGTAAGTTCTTGGGGCCCGATTTTTTTTTTTGGATTTTTGTCTAATATGGTTTGATTCACAACCAAAAACAACAAAATCATTGTAAAAATTCATTTAACGAAATAGTTTTGTTGTAAGCCCATTTCAGCCAGAATCTACTAGGACTCGAAAATTTTAGGTGTCAGTACTTGGGGTCCGATTTTTTTTTTTTTTGATTTTTGTCTAATATGGTTTGATTCACAACCAAAAACAATAAAATCAATGTAAAAATTCATTTAACGAAATAGTTTTGTTGCACGCCCATTTCAACCAGAATCTACTAGGACTCGAAAATTTTGGGTGTAAGTACTTGGGGTCCGATTTTTTTTTTGGATTTTTATCTAATATGGTTTGATTCACAACCAAAAACAATAAAATCAATGTAAAAATTCATTTAACGAAATAGTTTTGTTGTAAGCCCATTTCAACCAGAATCTAGTAGGACTCGAAAATTTTGGGTGTAAGTACTTGGGGTCCGATTTTTTTTTTTGGATTTTTGTCTAATATGGTTTGATTCACAACCAAAAACAATAAAATCAATGTAAAAATTCATTTAACGAAATAGTTTTGTTGTAAGCCCATTTCAACCAGAATCTACTAGGACTCGAAAATTTTGGGTGTAAGTAGTTGGGGTCCGTTTTTTTTTGGGATTTTTGTCTAATATGCTTTGATTCACAACCAAAAACAATAAAATCAATGTAAAAATTCATTTAACGAAATAGTTTTGTTGTAAGCCCATTTCAACCAGAATCTACTAGGACTCGAAAATTTTGGGTGTAAGTACTTGGGGTCCGATTTTTTTTGTTTTAGATTTTTGTCTAATATGGTTTGATTCACAACCAAAAACAATAAAATCAATGTAAAAATTCATTTAATGAAATAGTTTTGTTGTAAGCCCATTTCAACCAGAATCTACTAGGACTCGAAAATTTTGGGTGTAAAAACTTGGGGTCCGATTTTTTTTTTGGATTTTTGTCTAATATGGTTTGATTCACAACCAAAAACAATAAAATCAATGTAAAAATTCATTTAACGAAATAGTTTTGTTGTAAGCACATTTCAACCAGAATCTACTAGTACTCGAAAATGTTGGGTGTAAATACTTAGGGACCGATTTTTTTTTTTGGATTTTTGTCTAATATGGATTGATTCACAACCAAAAACAATAAAATCAATGTTAAACTTTATTTAACGAAATAGTTTTGTTGTAAGCCCATTTCAACCAGAATCTACTAGGACTCGAAAATTTTGGGTGTAAGTACTTGGGGTCCGATTTTTTTTTTTTTTTTTTAGATTTTTGTCTAATATGGTTTGATTCACAACCAAAAACAATAAAATCAATGTAAAAATTCATTTAACGAAATAGTTTTGTTGTAAGCCCATTTCAACCAGAATCTAAAAGGACTCGAAAATTTTGGGTGTACGTACTTGGGGTCCGATTTTTTTTTTTTGGATTTTTGTCTAATATGGTTTGATTACAACCAAAAACAATAAAATCAATGTAAAAATTCATTTAACGAAATAGATTTGTTGTAAGCTCATTCTACTAGGACTCAACCAGAATCTACTAGGACTCGAAAATTTTGGGTGTAAGTACTTGGAGTCCGATTTTATTTTTGGATTTTTGTCTAATATGGTTTGATTACAACCAAAAACAATAAAATCAATGGAAAAATTTATTTAACGAAATAGTTTTGTTGTAAGCTCATTTCAACCAGAATCTACTAGGACTCGAAAATTTTGGGTGTAAGTACTTGAAGTCCGATTTTATTTTTGGTTTTTTGTCTAATATGGTTTGATTCACAACCAAAAACAATAAAATCAATGTAAAAATTCATTTAACGAAATAGTTTTGTTGTAAGCCCATTTCAACCAGAATCTACTAGGACTCGAAAATTTTGGGTGTAAGTACTTGGGGTCCGATTTTTTTTTTTGATTTTTGTCTAATATGCTTTGATTCACAACCAAAAACAACAAAATCAATGTAAAAATTCATTTAACGAAATAGTTTTGTTGTAAGCCCATTTCAACCAGAATCTCCTACTACTCGAAAATTTTGGGTGTAAGCGCTAGGGGTCCGAATTTTTTTTTTTGGATTTTTGTCTAATATGGTTTGATTCACAACCAAAAACAATAAAATCAATGTAAAAATTCATTTAACGAAATAGTTTTTTTGTGAGCCCATTTCAACCAGAATCTCCTACTACTCGAAAATTTGGGGTGTAAAAATTTTGGGTGTAAGCACTAGGGGTCCGATTTTTTTATGATTTTTGTCTAATATGTTTTGATTCACAACCAAAAACAATAAAATCAATGTAAAAATTCATTTAACGAAATAGTTTTGTTGTAAGCCCATTTCAACCAGAATCTACTAGTGCTTACACCCAAAGTTTTCGAGTCCTAGTAGATTCTGGTTGAAATGGCTTACAACAAAACTATTTCGTTAAATGAATTTTCACATTGATTTTATTGTTTTTGGTTATGAATCAAAGCATATTAGACAAAAAATTTTACAGGACTCGAAAATTTTGGGTGTATGTACTTGGGGTCCGATATTTTTTGGGGATTTTTGTCTAATATGGTTTGATTCACAACCAAAAACAATAAAATCAATGTAAAAATTCATTTAACGAAATAGTTTTGTTGTAAGCCCATTTCAACCAGAATCTACTAGGACTCGAAAATTTTGGGTGTAAGTACTTATGGTCCGATTTTTTTTTTTTAGATTTTTGTCTAATATGGTTTGATTCACAACCAAAAGCAATAAAATCAATGTAAAAATTCATTTAACGAAATAGTTTTGTTGTAAGCCCATTTCAACCAGAATCTACTAGGCCTCGAAAATTTTGGGTATAAGTACTTGGGGTCCGATTTTTTTTTTGGATTTTTGTCTAATATGGTTTGATTTACAACCAAAAACAATAAAATCAATGTAAAAATTCATTTAACGAAATAGTTTTGTTGTAAGCCCATTTCAACCAGAATCTACTAGGACTCGAAAATTTTGGGTGTAAGTACTTGGGGTCCGATTTTTTTTTTTGGATTCTTGTCTAATATGGATTGATTCACAACCAAAAACAATAAAATCAATGTAAAAATTCATTTAACGAAATAGTTTTGTTGTAAGCCCATTTCAACCAGAATCTACTAGGACTCGGAAATTTTGGGTGTAAGTACTTGGGGTACGATTTTTTTGGATTCTTGTCTAATATGGTTTGATTCACAACCAAAAACAATAAAATCAATGTAAAAATTCATTTAACGAAATAGTTTTGTTGTAAGCCCATTTCAACCAGAATCTACTAGGACTCGAAAATTTTGGGTGTAAGTACTTGGGGTCCGATTTTTTTTTTGGATTTTTGTCTAATATGGTTTGATTCACAACCAAAAACAATAAAATCAATGTAAAAATTCATTTAACGAAATAGTTTTATTGTAAGCCCATTTCAACCAGAATCTACTAGGACTCGAAAATTTTGGGTGTAAGTACTTGGGGTCGGATTTTTTTTTTGGATTTTTGTCTAATATGGTTTGATTTACAACCAAAAACAATCAAATCAATGTAAAAATTCATTTAACGAAATAGTTTTGTTGTAAGCCCATTTCAACCAGAATCTACTAGGACTCGAAAATTTTGGGTGTAAGTACTTGGGGTCCGATTTTTTTTTTTTTTTTTGGATTTTTGTCTAATATGGTTTGATTCACAACCAAAACCAATGAAATCAATGTAAAAATTCGTTTAACGAAATAGTTTTGTTGTAAGCCCATTTCAACAAGAATCTACTAGGACTCGAATATTTTGGGTGTAAGCACCTATGGTCCGATTTTTTTTTTGGATCTTTGTCTAATATGGTTTGATTCACAACCAAAAACAATAAAATCAATGTAAAAATTCATTAAACGAAATAGTTTTGTTGTAAGCCCATTTCAACCAGAATCTTCTACTAGGACTCGAAAATTTTGGGTGTAAGTACTTGGGGTCCGATTTTTTTTATTTTTGGATTTTTGTCTAATATGGTTTGATTCACAACCAAAAACAATAAAATCAATGTAAAACTTTATTTAACGAAATAGTTTTGTTGTAAGCCCTTTTCAACCAGAATCTACTAGGACTCGAAAATTTTGGGTGTAAGTACTTGGGGTCCGATTTTTTTTTTGGATTTTTGTCTAATATGGTTTGTTCACATCCAAAAACAATAAAATCAATGTAAAAATTCATTTAACGAAATAGTTTTGTTGTAAGCCCATTTCAACCTGAATCTACTAGGACTCGAAAATTTTGATTTTTTTTTTGGATCTTTGTCTAATATGGTTTGATTCACAACCAAAAACAATAAAATCAATGTAAAAATTCATTTACGAAATAGTTTTGTTGTAAGCCCATTTCAACCAGAATCTTCTACTAGGACTCGAAAATTTTGGGTGTAAGTACTTGGGGTCCGATTTTTTTTATTTTTGGATTTTTGTCTAATATGGTTTGATTCACAACCAAAAACAATAAAATCAATGTAAAAATTCATTTAACGAAATAGTTTTGTTGTAAGCCCTTTTCAACCAGAATCTACTAGGACTCGAAAATTTTGGGTGTAAGTACTTGGGGTCCGATTTTTTTTTTGTGGATTTTTGTCTAATATGGTTTGATTCACAACCAAAAACAATAAAATCAATGTAAAAATTCATTTAACGAAATAGTTTTGTTGTAAGCCCATTTCAACCAGAATCTACTAGGACTCGAAAATTTTGGGTGTAAGTACTTGGGGTCCGATTTTTTTTTTTGAATTGTTGTCTAATATGGTTTGATTCACAACCAAAAACAATGAAATCAATGTAAAAATTCATTTAACGAAATAGTTTTGTTGTAAGCCCATTTCAACCAGAATCTAATAGGACTCGAAAATTTTGCGTGTAAGTACTTGGGGTCCGATTTTTTTTTTTGTGGATTTTTGTCTAATATGGTTTGATTCACAACCAAAAACAATAAAATCAATGATAAAATTCATTTAACGAAATAGTTTTGTTGTAAGCCCATTTCAACCAGAATCTGCTAGGACTCGAAAATTTTGGGTGTAAGTACTTATGGTCCGAATTTTTTTTTTTTGGATTTTTGTCTAATATGGTTTGATTCACAACCAAAAACAATTAAACCAATGTAAAAATTCATTTAACGAAATAGTTTTGTTGTAAGCCCATTTCAACCAGAATCTCCTACTACTCGAAAATTTTGGGTGTAAGTTCTTGGGGTCCGATTTCTTTTTTGAATTGTTGTCTAATATGGTTTGATTCACAACCAAAAACAATAAAATCAATGTAAAAATTCATTTAACGAAATAGTTTTGTTGTAAGCCCATTTCAACCAGAATCTACTAGGACTCGAAAATTTTGGGTGTAAGTACTTGGGGTCCGATTTTTTTTTTGTGGATTTTTGTCTAATATGGTTTGATTCACAACCAAAAACAATAAAATCAATGTAAAAATTCATTTAACGAAATAGTTTTGTTGTAAGCCCATTTCAACCAGAATCTCCTGCTACTCGAAAATTTTGGGTGTAAGTACTTGGGTTCCGATTTTTTGTTTTTTGGATTTTTGTCTAATATGGTTTGATTCACAACCAAAAACAATAAAATCAATGTAAAAATTCATTTAACGAAATAGTTTTGTTGTAAGCCTATTTCAACCAGAATCTACTAGGACTCGAAAATTTTGGGTGTAAGTACTTGGGGTCCGATTTTTTTTTGGATTTTTGTCTAATATGGTTTGATTCACAACCAAAAACAATAAAATCAATGTAAAAATTCATTTAACGAACTAGTTTTGTTGTAAGCCCATTTCAACCAGAATCTACTAGGACTCGAAAATTTTGGGTGTAAGTACTTGGGGTCCGACTTTTTTTTTGGATTTTTGTCTAATATGGTTTGATTCACAACCAAAAACAATAAAATCAATGTAAAAATTCATTTAACGAGATAGTTTTGTTGTAAGGCAATTTCAACCAGAATCTCCTACTACTCGAAGATTTTGGATGTAAGCACTAGGGGTTCGAATTTTTTATTTTGGATTTTTGTCTAATACGGTTTGATTCACAACCAAAAACAATAAAATCAATGTAAAAATTCATTTAACGAAATAGTTTTGTTGTAAGCCCATTTCAACCAGAATCTACTAGGACACGAAAATTTTGGGTGTAAGTACATGGGGTCCGATTTTTTTTTTTGGATTTTTGTCTTTTATGGTTTGATTCACAACCAAAAACAATAAAATCAATGTAAAAATTCATTTAACGAAATAGTTTTGTTGTAAGCCCATTTCAACGAGAATCTACTAGGACTCGAAAATTTTGGGTGTAAGTACTTGGGGTCCGAGTTTTTTTTTTTGGATTTTTGTCTAATATGGTTTGTTCACATCCAAAAACAATAAAATCAATGTAAAAATTCATTTAACGAAATAGTTTTGTTGTATGCCCATTTCAACCAGAATCTAGTAGGACTCGAAAATTTTGGGTGTAAGTACTTGGGGTCCGATTTTTTTTTGAATTTTTGTCTAATATGGTTTGATTCAAAACCAAAAACAATAAAATCAATGTAAAAATTTATTTAACGAAATAGTTTTGTTGTAAGCCCATTTCAACCAGAATCTACTAGGACTCGAAAATTTTGGGTGTAAGTACTTGGGGTCCGATTTTTTTTTTTGATTTTTGTCTAATATGGTTCGATTCACAACCAAAAACAATAAAATCAATGTAAAAATTCATTTAACGAAATAGTTTTGTTGTAAGCCCATTTCAACCAGAATCTACTAGGACTCGAAAATTTTGGGTGTAAGTACTTGGGGTCCGATTTTTTTTTGGATTTTTGTCTAATATGGTTTGATTCACAACCAAAAACAATAAAATCAATGTAAAAATTCATTTAACGAAATAGTTTTGTTGTAAGCCCATTTCAACCAGAATCTACTAGGACTCGAAAATTTTGGGTGTAAGTACTTGGGGTCCGATTTTTTTTTTGGATTTTTGTCTAATATGGTTTGATTTACAACCAAAAACAATAAAATCAATGTAAAAATTCATTTAACGAAATAGTTTTGTTGTAAGTTCATTTCAACCAGAATCTACTAGGACTCGAAAATTTTGGGTATAAGTACTTAGGGTCCGATTTTTTTTTTGGATTTTTGTCTAATATGGTTTGATTCACAACCAAAAACAATAAAATCAATGTAAAAATTCGTTTAAGGAAATAGTTTTGTTGTAAGCCCATTTCAACCAGAATCTTCTAAGACTCGAAAATTTTGGGTGTAAGTACTTGGGGTCCGATTTTTTTTTTTTTGGATTTTTATCTACTATGGTTTGATTTACAACCAAAAACAATAAAATCAATGTAAAAATTCATTTAACGAAATAGTTTTGTTGTAAGCCCATTTCAACTAGAATCTACTAGGACTCGAAAATTTTGGGTGTAAGTACCTGGGGTCCGATTCATTTTTTTGGATTTTTGTCTAATATGGTTTGATTCACAACCAAAAACAATAAAATCAATGTAAAAATTCATTTAACGAAATAGTTTTGTTGTAAGCCCATTTCAACCAGAATCTACTAAGACTCGAAAATTTTGGGTGTAAGTCCTTGGGGTCCGATTTTTTTTTTGGATTTTTGTCTAATATGGTTTGATTCACAACCAAAAACAATAAAATCAATGTAAAAATTCATTTAACGAAATAGTTTTGTTGTAAGCCCATTTCAACCAGAATCTCCTACTACTCCAAAAATTTTGGGTGTAAGTACTTGGGGTCCGGTTTTTTTTTTTGGATTTTTGTCTAATATGGTTTGATTCACAACCAAAACCAATAAAATCAATGTAAAAATTCATTTAACGAAATAGCTTTGTTGTAAACCCATTTCAACCAGAATCTACTAGCACTCGAAAATTTTGGGTGTAAGTACCCGGGGTCCGATTTTTTTTTTGATTTTTGTCTAATTTGGTTTGATTCACAACCAAAAACAATAAAATCAATGTAAAAATTCATTTAACGAAATAGTTTTGTTGTAAGCCCATTTCAACCAGAATCTACTAGGACTCGAAAATTTTGGGTGTAAGTTCTTGGGGTCCGATTTTTTTTTGGATTTTTGTCTAATATGGTTTGATTCACAACCAAAAACAATAAAATCAATTTAAAAATTCATTTAACGAACTAGTTTTGTTGTAAGCCCATTTCAACCAGAATCTACTAGGACTCGAAAATTTTGGGTGTAAGTACTTGGGGTCCGACTTTTTTTTTTGGATTTTTGTCAAATATGGTTTGATTCACAACCAAAAACAATAAAATCAATGTAAAAATTCATTTAACGAGATAGTTTTGTTGTAAGGCAATTTCAACCAGAATCTCCTACTACTCGAAGATTTTGGATGTAAGCACTAGGGGTCCGAATTTTTTATTTTGGATTTTTGTCTAATACGGTTTGATTCACAACAAAAAACAATAAAATCAATGTAAAAATTCATTTAACGAAATAGTTTTGTTGTAAGCCCATTTCAACCAGAATCTACTAGGACACGAAAATTTTGGGTGTAAGTACATGGGGTCCGATTTTTTTTTTTGGATTTTTGTCTTTTATGGTTTGATTCACAACCAAAAACAATAAAATCAATGTAAAAATTCATTTAACGAAATAGTTTTGTTGTAAGCCCATTTCAACGAGAATCTACTAGGACTCGAAAATTTTGGGTGTAAGTACTTGGGGTCCGATTTTTTTTTTGGATTTTTGTCTAATATGGTTTGTTCACATCCAAAAACAATAAAATCAATGTAAAAATTCATTTTACGAAATAGTTTTGTTGTAAGCCCATTTCAACCAGAATCTACTAGGACTCGAAAATTTTAGGTGTAAGTACTTGGGGTTCGAGTTTTTTTTTTGGATTTTTGTCTTATATGGTTTGATTCACAACCAAAAACAATAAAATCAATGTAAAAATTCATTTAACGAAATAGTTTTGTTGTAAGCCCATTTCAACGAGAATCTACAAGGACTCGAAAATTTTGGGTGTAAGTACTTGGGGTCTGATTTTTTTTTTTGGATTTTTGTCTAATATGGTTTGTTCACATCCAAAAACAATAAAATCAATGTAAAAATCTATTTAACAAAATAGTTTTGTTGTAAGCCCATTTCAACCAGAATCTAGTAGGACTCAAAAATTTTGGGAAGTACTTGGGGTCCGATTTTTTTTTGAATTTTTGTCTAATATGGTTTGATTCAAAACCAAAAACAATAAAATCAATGTAAAAATTTATTTAACGAAATAGTTTTGTTGTAAGCCCATTTCAACCAGAATCTACTAGGACTCGAAAATTTTGGGTGTAAGTACTTGGGGTCCGATTTTTTTTTGGATTTTTGTCTAATATGGTTTGATTCAAAACCAAAAACAATAAAATCAATGTAAAAATTCATTTAACGAAATAGTTTTGTTGTAAGCCCATTTCAACCAGAATCTACTAGGACTCGAAAATTTTGGGTGTAAGTACTTGGGGTCCGATTTTTTTTTTGGATTTTTGTCTAATATGGTTTGATTTACAACCAAAAACAATAAAATCAATGTAAAAATTCATTTAACGAAATAGTTTTGTTGTAAGTTCATTTCAACCAGAATCTACTAGGACTCGAAAATTTTGGGTATAAGTACTTGGGGTCCGATTTTTTTTTTGGATTTTTGTCTAATATGGTTTGATTCACAACCAAAAACAATAAAATCAATGTAAAAATTCGTTTAACGAAATAGTTTTGTTGTAAGCCCATTTCAACCAGAATCTTCTAAGACTCGAAAATTTTGGGTGTAAGTACTTGGGGTCCGATTTTTTTTTTTTGGATTTTTATCTACTATGGTTTGATTTACAACCAAAAACAATAAAATCAATGTAAAAATTCATTTAACGAAATAGTTTTGTTGTAAGCCCATTTCAACTAGAATCTACTAGGACTCGAAAATTTTGGGTGTAAGTACCTGGGGTCCGATTCATTTTTTTGGATTTTTGTCTAATATGGTTTGATTCACAACCAAAAACAATAAAATCAATGTAAAAATTAATTTAACGAAATAGTTTTGTTGTAAGCCCATTTCAACCAGAATCTACTAAGACTCGAAAATTTTGGGTATAAGTCCTTGGGGTCCGATTTTTTTTTTGGATTTTTGTCTAATATGGTTTGATTCACAACCAAAAACAATAAAATCAATGTAAAAATTCATTTAACGAAATAGTTTTGTTGTAAGCCCATTTCAACCAGAATCTCCTACTACTCCAAAAATTTTGGGTGTAAGTACTTGGGGTCCAGTTTTTTTTTTTGGATTTTTGTCTAATATGGTTTGATTCACAACCAAAACCAATAAAATCAATGTAAAAATTCATTTAACGAAATAGCTTTGTTGTAAACCCATTTCAACCAGAATCTACTAGCACTCGAAAATTTTGGGTGTAAGTACCTGGGGTCCGATTTTTTTTTTGATTTTTGTCTAATATGGTTTGATTCACAACCAAAAACAATAAAATCAATGTAAAAATTCATTTAACGAAATAGTTTTGTTGTAAGCCCATTTCAACCAGAATCTACTAGGACTCGAAAATTTTGGGTGTAAGTTCTTGGGGTCCGATTTTTTTTTTGGATTTTTGTCTAATATGGTTTGATTCACAACCAAAAACAATAAAATCAATGTAAAAATTCATTTAACGAACTAGTTTTGTTGTAAGCCCATTTCAACCAGAATCTACTAGGACTCGAAAATTTTGGGTGTAAGTACTTGGGGTCCGACTTTTTTTTTTGGATTTTTGTCTAATATGGTTTGATTCACAACCAAAAACAATAAAATCAATGTAAAAATTCATTTAACGAGATAGTTTTGTTGTAAGGCAATTTCAACCAGAATCTCCTACTACTCGAAGATTTTGGATGTAAGCACTAGGGGTCCGAATTTTTTATTTTGGATTTTTGTCTAATACGGTTTGATTCACAACCAAAAACAATAAAATCAATGTAAAAATTCATTTAACGAAATAGTTTTGTTGTAAGCCCATTTCAACCAGAATCTACTAGGACACGAAAATTTTGGGTGTAAGTACATGGGGTCCGATTTTTTTTTTTGGATTTTTGTCTTTTATGGTTTGATTCACAACCAAAAACAATAAAATCAATGTAAAAATTCATTTAACGAAATAGTTTTGTTGTAAGCCCATTTCAACGAGAATCTACTAGGACTCGAAAATTTTGGGTGTAAGTACTTGGGGTCCGATTTTTTTTTTGGATTTTTGTCTAATATGGTTTGTTCACATCCAAAAACAATAAAATCAATGTAAAAATTCATTTTACGAAATAGTTTTGTTGTAAGCCCATTTCAACCAGAATCTACTAGGACTCGAAAATTTTGGGTGTAAGTACTTGGGGTCCGATTTTTTTTTTGGATTTTTGTCTTATATGGTTTGATTCACAACCAAAAACAATAAAATCAATGTAAAAATTCATTTAACGAAATAGTTTTGTTGTAAGCCCATTTCAACGAGAATCTACAAGGACTCGAAAATTTTGGGTGTAAGTACTTGGGGTCCGATTTTTTTTTTTGGATTTTTGTCTAATATGGTTTGTTCACATCCAAAAACAATAAAATCAATGTAAAAATCCATTTAACAAAATAGTTTTGTTGTAAGCCCATTTCAACCAGAATCTAGTAGGACTCGAAAATTTTGGGTGTAAGTACTTGGGGTCCGATTTTTTTTTGAATTTTTGTCTAATATGGTTTGATTCAAAACCAAAAACAATAAAATCAATGTAAAAATTCATTTAACGAAATAGTTTTGTTGTAAGCCCATTTCAACCAGAATCTACTAGGACTCGAAAATTTTGGGTGTAAGTACTTGGGGTCCGATTTTTTTTTTTTGATTTTTGTCTAATATGGTTCGATTCACAACCAAAAACAATAAAATCAATGTAAAAATTCATTTAACGAAATAGTTTTGTTGTAAGCCCATTTCAAACAGAATCTACTAGGACTCGAAAATTTTGGGTGTAAGTAGTTGGGGTCCGATTTTTTTTTGGATTTTTGTCTAATATGGTTTGATTCACAACCAAAAACAATAAAATCAATGTAAAAATTCATTTAACGAAATAGTTTTGTTGTAAGCCCATTTCAACCAGAATCTACTAGGACTCGAAAATTTTGGGTGTAAGTACTTGGGGTCCGATTTTTTTTTTGGATTTTTGTCTAATATGGTTTGATTTACAACCAAAAACAATAAAATCAATGTAAAAATTCATTTAACGAAATAGTTTTGTTGTAAGTTCATTTCAACCAGAATCTACTAGGACTCGAAAATTTTGTGTATAAGTACTTGGGGTCCGATTTTTTTTTGGATTTTTGTCTAATATGGTTTGATTCACAACCAAAAACAATAAAATCAATGTAAAAATTCGTTTAACGAAATAGTTTTGTTGTAAGCCCATTTCAACCAGAATCTACTAGGACTCGAAAAACAATAAAATTAATGTAAAAATTCATTTAACGAAATAGTTTTGTTGTAAGCCCATTTCAACCAGAATCTACTAGGACTCGAAAATTTTGGGTGTAAGTACTTGGGGTCCGATTTTTTTTTTTTGGATTTTTGTCTAATATGGTTTGATTCACAACCAAAAACAATAAAATCAATGTAAAAATTCGTTTAACGAAATAGTTTTGTTGTAAGCCCATTTCAACCAGAATCTACTAGGACTCGAAAATTTTGGGTGTAAGTACTGAGGTCCGATTTTTTTTTGGATTTTTGTCTAATATGCTTTGATTCACAACCAAAAACAATAAAATCAATATAAAAATTCATTTAACGAAATAGTTTTGTTGTAAGCCCATTTCAACCAGAATGTACTGGGACTCGAAAATTTTGGGTGTAAGTTCTTGGGGTCCGATTTTTTTTTTTTGGATTTTTGTCTAAAATGGTTTGATTCACAACCAAAAACAATAAAATCAATGTAAAAATTCATTTAACGAAATAGTTTTGTTGTAAGCCCATTTCAACCAGAATCTACTAGGACTCGAAAATTTTGGGTGTAAGTACTTGGGGTCCGATTTTTTTTTTGGATTTTTGTCTAATATGGTTTGATTCACAACCAAAAACAATTAAATCAATGTAAAAATTCATTTAACGAAATAGTTTTGTTGTAAGCCCATTTCAACCAGAATCTACTAGGACTCGAAAATTTTGGGTGTAAGTACTTGGGGTCCGATTTTTGTTTTTTGTCTAATATGCTTTGATTCACAACCAAAAACAATAAAATCAATGTAAAAATTCATTTAACGAAATAGTTTTGTTGTAAGCCCATTTCAACCAGAATCTACTCGAAAATTTTGGGTGTAAGTATTGGGTCCGATTTTTTGGGATTTTTGTCTAATATGGTTTGATTTACAACCAAAAACAATAAAATCAATGTAAAAATTCATTTAACGAGATAGTTTTGTTGTAAGCCCATTTCAACCAGAATTTCCTACTACTCAAAAATTTTGGGTGTAAGTACTTGGGGTCCGAATTTTTTTTTTTTTGGATTTTTGTCTAATATGGTTTGATTCACAAACAAAAACAATAAAATCAATGTAAAAATTCATTTAACGAAATAGTTTTGTTGTAAGCCCATTTCAACCAGAATCTACTAGGACTCGAAAATTTTGGTTGTAAGTTCTTGGGGTCCTATTTTATTTTTTTGGACTTTAGTCTTATATGGTTTCATTAACAACCAAAAACAATAAAATCAATGTAAAAATTCATTTAACGAAATAGTTTTGTTGTAAGCCCATTTCAACCAGAATCTTCTAAGACTCGAAAATTTTGGGTGTAAGTACTTGGGGTCCGATTTTTTTTTTTTGGATTTTTATCTACTATGGTTTGATTTACAACCAAAAACAATAAAATCAATGTAAAAATTCATTTAACGAAATAGTTTTGTTGTAAGCCCATTTCAACTAGAATCTACTAGGACTCGAAAATTTTGGGTGTAAGTACCTGGGGTCCGATTCATTTTTTTGGATTTTTGTCTAATATGGTTTGATTCACAACCAAAAACAATAAAATCAATGTAAAAATTAATTTAACGAAATAGTTTTGTTGTAAGCCCATTTCAACCAGAATCTACTAAGACTCGAAAATTTTGGGTATAAGTCCTTGGGGTCCGATTTTTTTTTTGGATTTTTGTCTAATATGGTTTGATTCACAACCAAAAACAATAAAATCAATGTAAAAATTCATTTAACGAAATAGTTTTGTTGTAAGCCCATTTCAACCAGAATCTCCTACTACTCCAAAAATTTTGGGTGTAAGTACTTGGGGTCCGGTTTTTTTTTTGGATTTTTGTCTAATATGGTTTGATTCACAACCAAAACCAATAAAATCAATGTAAAAATTCATTTAACGAAATAGCTTTGTTGTAAACCCATTTCAACCAGAATCTACTAGCACTCGAAAATTTTGGGTGTAAGTACCTGGGGTCCGATTTTTTTTTTGATTTTTGTCTAATATGGTTTGATTCACAACCAAAAACAATAAAATCAATGTAAAAATTCATTTAACGAAATAGTTTTGTTGTAAGCCCATTTCAACCAGAATCTACTAGGACTCGAAAATTTTGGGTGTAAGTTCTTGGGGTCCGATTTTTTTTTTGGATTTTTGTCTAATATGGTTTGATTCACAACCAAAAACAATAAAATCAATGTAAAAATTCATTTAACGAACTAGTTTTGTTGTAAGCCCATTTCAACCAGAATCTACTAGGACTCGAAAATTTTGGGTGTAAGTACTTGGGGTCCGACTTTTTTTTTTGGATTTTTGTCTAATATGGTTTGATTCACAACCAAAAACAATAAAATCAATGTAAAAATTCATTTAACGAGATAGTTTTGTTGTAAGGCAATTTCAACCAGAATCTCCTACTACTCGAAGATTTTGGATGTAAGCACTAGGGGTCCGAATTTTTTATTTTGGATTTTTGTCTAATACGGTTTGATTCACAACCAAAAACAATAAAATCAATGTAAAAATTCATTTAACGAAATAGTTTTGTTGTAAGCCCATTTCAACCAGAATCTACTAGGACACGAAAATTTTGGGTGTAAGTACATGGGGTCCGATTTTTTTTTTTGGATTTTTGTCTTTTATGGTTTGATTCACAACCAAAAACAATAAAATCAATGTAAAAATTCATTTAACGAAATAGTTTTGTTGTAAGCCCATTTCAACGAGAATCTACTAGGACTCGAAAATTTTGGGTGTAAGTACTTGGGGTCCGATTTTTTTTTTGGATTTTTGTCTAATATGGTTTGTTCACATCCAAAAACAATAAAATCAATGTAAAAATTCATTTTACGAAATAGTTTTGTTGTAAGCCCATTTCAACCAGAATCTACTAGGACTCGAAAATTTTGGGTGTAAGTACTTGGGGTTCGAGTTTTTTTTTTTGGATTTTTGTCTTATATGGTTTGATTCACAACCAAAAACAATAAAATCAATGTAAAAATTCATTTAACGAAATAGTTTTGTTGTAAGCCCATTTCAACGAGAATCTACAAGGACTCGAAAATTTTGGGTGTAAGTACTTGGGGTCCGATTTTTTTTTTTGGATTTTTGTCTAATATGGTTTGTTCACATCCAAAAACAATAAAATCAATGTAAAAATCCATTTAACAAAATAGTTTTGTTGTAAGCCCATTTCAACCAGAATCTAGTAGGACTCGAAAATTTTGGGTGTAAGTACTTGGGGTCCGATTTTTTTTTGAATTTTTGTCTAATATGGTTTGATTCAAAACCAAAAACAATAAAATCAATGTAAAAATTTATTTAACGAAATAGTTTTGTTGTAAGCCCATTTCAACCAGAATCTACTAGGACTCGAAAATTTTGGGTGTAAGTACTTGGGGTCCGATTTTTTTTTTTTTGATTTTTGTCTAATATGGTTCGATTCACAACCAAAAACAATAAAATCAATGTAAAAATTCATTTAACGAAATAGTTTTGTTGTAAGCCCATTTCAAACAGAATCTACTAGGACTCGAAAATTTTGGGTGTAAGTACTTGGGGTCCGATTTTTTTTTTGGATTTTTGTCTAATATGGTTTGATTCACAACCAAAAACAATAAAATCAATGTAAAAATTCATTTAACGAAATAGTTTTGTTGTAAGCCCATTTCAACCAGAATCTACTAGGACTCGAAAATTTTGGGTGTAAGTACTTGGGGTCCGATTTTTTTTTTGGATTTTTGTCTAATATGGTTTGATTTACAACCAAAAACAATAAAATCAATGTAAAAATTCATTTAACGAAATAGTTTTGTTGTAAGTTCATTTCAACCAGAATCTACTAGGACTCGAAAATTTTGTGTATAAGTACTTGGGGTCCGATTTTTTTTTTGGATTTTTGTCTAATATGGTTTGATTCACAACCAAAAACAATAAAATCAATGTAAAAATTCGTTTAACGAAATAGTTTTGTTGTAAGCCCATTTCAACCAGAATCTACTAGGACTCGAAAAACAATAAAATTAATGTAAAAATTCATTTAACGAAATAGTTTTGTTGTAAGCCCATTTCAACCAGAATCTACTAAAACTCGAAAATTTTGGGTGTAAGTACTTGGGGTCAGATTTTTTTTTTTTGGATTTTTGTCTAATATGGTTTGATTCACAACCAAAAACAATAAAATCAATGTAAAAATTCGTTTAACGAAATAGTTTTGTTGTAAGCCCATTTCAACCAGAATCTACTAGGACTCGAAAATTTTGGGTGTAAGTACTGAGGTCCGATTTTTTTTTGGATTTTTGTCTAATATGCTTTGATTCACAACCAAAAACAATAAAATCAATATAAAAATTCATTTAACGAAATAGTTTTGTTGTAAGCCCATTTCAACCAGAATGTACTGGGACTCGAAAATTTTGGGTGTAAGTTCTTGGGGTCCGATTTTTTTTTTTGGATTTTTGTCTAAAATGGTTTGATTCACAACCAAAAACAATAAAATCAATGTAAAAATTCATTTAACGAAATAGTTTTGTTGTAAGCCCATTTCAACCAGAATCTACTAGGACTCGAAAATTTTGGGTGTAAGTACTTGGGGTCCGATTTTTTTTTTGGATTTTTGTCTAATATGGTTTGATTCACAACCAAAAACAATTAAATCAATGTAAAAATTCATTTAACGAAATAGTTTTGTTGTAAGCCCATTTCAACCAGAATCTACTAGGACTCGAAAATTTTGGGTGTAAGTACTTGGGGTCCGATTTTTGTTTTTTGTCTAATATGCTTTGATTCACAACCAAAAACAATAAAATCAATGTAAAAATTCATTTAACGAAATAGTTTTGTTGTAAGCCCATTTCAACCAGAATCTACTCGAAAATTTTGGGTGTAAGTATTGGGTCCGATTTTTTGGGATTTTTGTCTAATATGGTTTGATTTACAACCAAAAACAATAAAATCAATGTAAAAATTCATTTAACGAGATAGTTTTGTTGTAAGCCCATTTCAACCAGAATTTCCTACTACTCAAAAATTTTGGGTGTAAGTACTTGGGGTCCGAATTTTTTTTTTTTGGATTTTTGTCTAATATGGTTTGATTCACAAACAAAAACAATAAAATCAATGTAAAAATTCATTTAACGAAATAGTTTTGTTGTAAGCCCATTTCAACCAGAATCTACTAGGACTCGAAAATTTTGGTTGTAAGTTCTTGGGGTCCTATTTTATTTTTTTGGACTTTAGTCTTATATGGTTTCATTAACAACCAAAAACAATAAAATCAATGTAAAAATTCATTTAACGAAATAGTTTTGTTGTAAGCCCATTTCAACCAGAATCTACTAGGACTCGAAAATTTTGGGTGTAAGCACTAGGGGTCCGAATTTTTTTTTTTTTTTGGATTTTTGTCTAATATGGTTTGATTCACAACCAAAAACAATAAAATCAATGTAAAAATTCGTTTAACGAAATAGTTTTGTTGTAAGCCCATTTCAACCAGAATCTACTAGGACTCGAAAATTTTGGGTGTAAGTTCTTGGGGTCCGATTTTATTTTTTTTGGATTTTTGTCTAATATGGTTTCATTAACAACCAAAAACAATAAAATCAATGTAAAAATTCATTTAACGAAATAGTTTGGTTGTAAGACCATTTCAACCAGAATCTACTAGGACTCGAAAATTTTGGGTGTAAGTACTTGGGGTCCAATTTTTTTTTTGGATTTTTGTCTAATATGGTTTGATTCACAACCAAAGACAACAAAATCAATGTAAAAATTCATTTAACGAAATAGGTTTGTTGTAAGCCCATTTCAACCAGAATCTACTAGGACTCGAAAATTTTGGGTGTAAGTACTTGGGGTCAGATTTTTTTTTTTTTTTTTTGGATTTTTGTCTAATATGGATTAATTCACAACCAAAAACAATAAAATCAATGTAAAAATTCATTTAACGAAATAGTTTTGTTGTAAACCCATTTCAACCAGAATCAACTAGGACTCGAAAACTTTGGGTGTAAGTCCTTGGGGTCCGATTTTTTTTTTGGGATTTTTGTCTAATATGGTTTGATTCACAACCAAAAACAATAAAATCAATGTAAAAATTCATTTAACGAAATAGTTTTGTTGTAAGCCCATTTCAACCAGAATCTACTAGGACTCGAAAATTTTGGGTGTAAGTACTTGGGGTCCGATTTTTTTTTTCTTGGATTTTTGTCTAATATGGTTTGATTCACAACCAAAAACAATAAAATCAATGTAAAAATTCATTTAACGAAATAGTTTTGTTGTAAGCCCATTTCAACCACAATCTACTAGGACTCGAAAATTTTGGGTGTAAGTACTTGGGGTCCGATTTTTTTTTTTTTTTGGATTTTTGTCTAATATGGTTTGATTCACAACCAAAAACAATAAAATCAATGTAAAAATTCATTTAACGAAATAGTTTTGTTGTAAGCCCATTTCAACCAGAATCTACTAGAACTCGAAAATTTTGGGTGTAAGTACTTGGTGTCCGACTTGTTTTTTTTTGGATTTTTGTCTAATATGGTTTGATTCACAACCAAAAACAATAAAATCAATGTAAAAATTCATTTAACGAAATAATTTGGTGTAAGCCCATTTCAACAATAATCTACTATGACTCGAAAATTTTGGGTGTAAGTTCTTGGGGTCCGATTTTTTTTTTTTGGATTTTTGTCTAATATGGTTTGATTCACAACCAAAAACAATAAAATCAATGTAAAAATTCATATAACGAAATAGTTTTGTTGTAAGCGGGCATTTCAACCAGAATCTACTAGGACTCGAAAATTTTGGGTGTAAGTACTTGGGGTTCGATTTTTTTTTGGATTTTTGTCTAATATGGTTTGATTCACAACCAAAAACAATAAAATCAGTGTAAAAATTCATTTAACGAAATAGTTTTGTTGTAAGCCCATTTCAACTAGAATTTCCAACTACTCGAAAATTTTGGGTGTAAGTACTTGGGGTCCGATTTTTTTTGGATTTTTGTCTAATATGGTTTGATTCACAACCAAAAACAATAAAATCAATGTAAAAATTCATTTAACGAAATAGTTTTGTTGTAAGTTCATTTCAACCAGAATCTACTAGGACTCGAAAATTTTGGGTGTAAGTATTTGGGGTCCGATTTTTTTTTTGGATTTTTGTCTAATATGGCTTGATTCACAACCAGGAGACGCGATTGATCGTCGAAGAGGACAGACGCGTTTTCGTCTTTCTCTGCTTAGAATAAAATTAAATTTTAGTTTAATTTAATGTAATGTAATGTAATGTGTATAATAAATAATTAAAATAATTTAATAACGTGTTAATAATATAATTTAATTAAAAGTGAATTAATATAATTATAATAAAAAATAAAATTAAAAATAGTGTGTAGTGCGCAGCAATGTATAGAAATTGTGTGTCGTGCGAGGAAATGCATCACAATAATTTCTATGTATGAGTTTGTTCACATTGTGGGGATAATTCCAAAGGATATATAAGATAAGTGTTTTAATTATTTTAATTTTTGATTATATTTTCAATCTAAAAATTTTGATTTTATTTATTTTTATTTGTATGGATATATTTTAGTGATTGTTGTGCTTGTGTAGTAAATACGCATTTTTAATGTTTCGCCATAGTGTGGTGTGGTACAGTTTGCGTGTGTGTGTGTGGTAGCTATTTATACATTACTTTAAAATTTAGAAGAAAGTTGTAAAGGGATATAAAATAAAAAATTGTTCGACCTTATGTTTTATGTACATACATACATATATACAAATTTGTTTTTTAGTTGTATATACTGTTTTATACGTTCACACACAAAAATAATAATATGGTTATATACACTACAGGCTAAAAGTATTTGGTCGACATGGTTTTTATAATATTAATTTTTTTATATAGTTTCAACAAACATATTAATGGTATATATAAATACATTTAGACAGGGTGTAGCATTGCAAGTTTTTTATTTTAATGGAAAAGGAATCATCGACTAGGTGCTTTTGGCTTGTAGGGTACGTGATCATTTAGTTAAAAGACAAATAACAAAAAGGATTAAAATAAAATATAAAACGATGTAATTTGTGTATTTCTTTTATCATCATGATGATCAAAAATGATCATTGAAATTACGATGAGTTTGCGCGCATGAGTTTGTTTTATAATTGTGTTGCTATAGGAAAACTATACATTTGTTGTTATAAGAATATAATATTTGTAATATGAGTTAATGGAGAATAGTTTTATTATATACTATATAATATTATGTATATTATATATTTTTATATTTTAAAAATGAATAAAAGTGTGTTATAGATTAATATTATATACGTACATTTTTGGCATGTATTTTTTAATTTTATTTTAGTTTTCGATGTATGTAATAAAAAATGAAACAAGGTTAGGTTGTGTTTGTTGTGTGATCTCTGGTATGTATATGTATGGGCATGTGTAAATTTGTGTTTGTAGGTATGTATATGAATGCATATGTAATTTTATATACCTCTTTCGCGTTCACAAAAAGGTGTTTTTGTGCTTTTATTTGAGCTCACCATGCACAAATGTGTGTGTAAGTAACCACAGTTTGTGGTGCCTTACGGATTTTAACCATTCTTAGTTGGATCGGGGTCCTTTTTGAAAAATTTCATAATTTGATAACATATAAATTGTATAAATTGTTAATAATTTGTTTTTGATAAATTATTAGTCGGGTGAAAACCTGTTTGAATGGAATGCACGGTTCTGTATGCTGGTGCATATTGCATACAAGGTAAATTTATGGAATGTTTCTTTTTCGTATTTAAATAATATTTACACGATTGGGTATGCGGCCCGGAAAACGGATATATATATAATTGATTGTTTTTTTTTGGGATTATTTTAATAATCAGTTTAATATTATTATATTGGTATTAGGGGCTTTCGATTGACCTGAATTTATTGAGTTGCGATTGAGTTATTATTCAGATAATTGAGTTGCTATTCACTTAATTCAGCTGCCAAGGTGGATTGGGTGTTCGTTTCACACCTCTTCACTTCAGAGAAATGTCAAACTAAATCATTTTAAATTAGGCTTTTGTTGATTATTAAAAAATCCTGGTCGTTGTCGAAACGTAAATATTCTTTAAGATCGTGGCGAGCGCCCAATTCCCTTCTGTTGATTCAGTTAATTCAAATGATTTTGTTTGTTCGAGTCAATCCGAGGGCCTTTATTATTTTATGTTTATATTTAATGTTTATAATTAATTGTTTTTATTTTGTAAGCTTCGAGGAATAAATACTCTTGGGATAAATAAGTTTTTACCTGAACAGCTAATATATATGATTTTTTGCTATAATTGACATTTTTTCTATTTAGGTAGGACATGTAGCAGGAAAATATTAATTCATTATTAAATTTCAGTGAATGTGCAGATAGATGAATTACATGGTGGAACTAAACTGTCATAATGGTTTCCGGTGTATAATAAATTAATTTGAAAATTTTATTCTGGAGTTTCATGAACAAAATTGACTTGGTGTTGGGAATTTGGGTAATGCACATTAATTCTTATGATTTTTTTTTAATTTTGAAATTGCTGATAGACATTCAGCACCACCCTAGAAACCATCTTGTTGTAAATTAGTTAAACATTTTGTTATTAAATGACTTTCAGACAATTTAAGGTTAGATGAATATAAAGAACGGCAAGAATCCAGCAAATTCGGAATGTAATCATTAAGATTATTCCTAAGGTACTCAGTTACGATAGTCTGTAACTGATTAACACTGCAGGATGGTTTCTGGGGTTCTTTCGTTCTTTCTTTCTTTCATTTGTAGCTGATGGAGAATTAAAAAGGCAATTACCATCTCCTGGAATTTTATAAACTTCCATAAGTTAAAGTATTAATAAATAAGTTACAAATGAAATATACTGAGAAGATGAACACTAAATGTAAATTAATTTTTATCTTACTAACAGTATTGTGATGCTATAAAGTTTAACTCTTAACGAACGATTAATTATTTGTTTAAATCACTATATGATTTCTTATTATTTTGTATAAACTCTTAAGATTGTTATTATGTACTGTTACGTGCAAATAATATTTCACTATTAAGCTTGGTGTATTATAAAGGATAGGGCTGTATTGTACTGAGAAAAAATCTTTTAAGTATAGATATTTAATTGCCCCTTTAATGTATGCAATTGATTTGATTCTTTAATAAGCTAAGAATATTGAAATCTTGAATAAATTGCTTGTTAGTTCTTACTTAAAGTGCTCATATTTGTAAAATTAATGAATAATTCTGTTAATTTTCATTATTCGGAACTAACATTATTGTTGTAATAATTGAATTACCTTTTTATCTTGGACACATTAATTAAAAAGAGATTCGCGGGATATAGTTAAATTACCCAATGAAATCATTGCGGCGTAAAAGAAAACTTATCGTTGGTGTAGTTATCGATAAGATGGAATTTATAATATTTAACTAAATTTTGAAATTTTTACGTTATTTCGAGACTGATCTTGAAAATTTTGTATATTTCGATTTGTGTTTCTTACCAATTTGATATTAAGTGTTTCGCTGTTTGACGATGGAATTCTGAGAAATTGGTTGTAAGTTTCAAAATATTAGTCTGACAATTTAAGTACTATACAGGCCAACCATGTTTACAGTATAATTTTAAATGCTACTGGATTTCAGTTTAGTTTTATTATTAATATAATTCTAATAACTATGATTTCAGGAAATTCTTTTGTAAGTTGTTGAGTTTTAGGAGGATTAATCAATAAATGTTTGTATTATTTAGGAAGCCGAAAAACATTAATGAAGATTTAAATTTCAGGAGTCTTAAGATGTTTGTGGACTAATACTTCTTTAAAATATTAATTGATGATTGTGTAGTTTAGAATTGTGTTGTGTTTGTATTACTCACTATCGGATTTACCTAGGTGACTGTATTCGGAGTGAATTAATCAATCAATTTTATTTTAGGAAGCTGGAAATTATTAATGTTGAATTATATTTCAGGGAATTTCCAGATGCTCGTGAAATAATAATATTTTTTTATCAGGTTGCTGATTTAAAGAAGCAATTTCTGAAGACCAATATCATCGTTATCCATTGAACCTATTAAACCTTTATCCCCCCTCCGTAGATTAGAAGTAGATTAGAATTTTGAGGTGCCGTACGATCGCTAGGTGTCTGAAACCGGGTCGTTCTGTCCCAAAAAAAAACCTTTCCTATCCCTCCTATTGTTATGTGTAAAAATGGCTGTAGGAATAGGCCCGACGTTAACCGGGACACTCGTCAAGTACTTGGTTCTACAGTCCAATCAATCAATTAATCAATCAATATGGTTTGATTCACAACCAAAAACAATAAAATCAATGTAAAAATTCATTTAACGAAATAGTTTCGTTGTAAGCCCATTTCAACCAGAATCTACTAGGACTCGAAAATTTTGGGTGTAAGTACTTGGGGTCCGATTTTTTTTTTTTTGGATTTTTGTCTAATATGGTTTGATTCACAACCAAAAATAATAAAATCAATGTAAAAATTCATTTATCGAAATAGTTTTGTTGTAAGCCCATTTCAACCAGAATCTACTAGGACTCGAAAACTTTGGGTGTAAGTACTTGGGGTCCGATTTTTTTTTTTGGATTTTTGTCTAATATGGTTTGATTCACAACCAAAAACAATAAAATCAATGTAAAAATTCATTTAACGAAATAGTTTTGTTGTAAGCCCATTTCAACCAGAATCTACTAGGACTCGAAAATTTTGGGTGTAAGTACTTGGGGTCCGATTATTTTTTTTTATGGTTTTTTGTCTAATATGGTTTGATTCACAACCAAAAGCAATAAAATCAATGTAAAAATTCATTTAACGAAATAGTTTTGTTGTAAGCCCATTTCAACCAGAATCTACTAGGTTTCGAAAATTTTGGGTGTAAGTACTTGGGGTCCGATTTTTTTTTTTGGGATTTATGTCTAATTTGGTTTGATTCACAACCAAAAACAATAAAATCAATGTAAAAATTAATTTAACGAAATAGTTTTGTTGTAAGCCCATTTCAACCAGAATCTACTAGGACTCGAAAATTTTGGGTGTAAGTACTTGGGGTCCGATTTTTTTTTTTTGTGGATTTTTATCTAATATGGTTTGATTCACAACCAAAAACAATAAAATCAATGTAAAAATTCATTTAACGAAATAGTTTTGTCGTAAGCCCATTTCAACCAGAATCTACTAGGACTCGAAAATTTTGGGTGTAAGTACTTGGGTTCCGACTTTTTTCTTTTGGATTTTTGTCTAATATGGTTTGATTCACAACCAAAAACAATAAAATCAATGTTAAAATTCATTTAACGAAATAGTTTGGTTGTAAGCCCATTTCAACCAGAATCTACTAGGACTCGAAAATTTTGGGTGTAAAAACTTGGGGTCCGATTTTTTTTTTGGATTTTTGTCTAATATGGTTTGATTTACAACCAAAAACAATAAAATCAATGTAAAAATTCATTTAACGAAATAGTTTTGTTGTAAGCGGGCATTTCAACCAGAATCTACTAGGACTCGAAAATTTTGGGTGTAAGTACTTGGGGTCCGATTTTTTTTTTGGATTTTTGTCTAATATGGTTTGATTCATAACCAAAAACAATAAAATCAATGTAAAAATTCATTTAACGAAATAGTTTTGTTGTAAGCCCTTTTCAACCAGAATCTACTAGGACTCGAAAATTTTGGGTGTAAGTACTTGGGGTCCGATTTTTTTTTGGATTTTTGTCTAATATGGTTTGATTCACAACCAAAAACAATAAAATCAATGTACAAATTCATTTAACGAAATAGTTTGGTTGTAAGCCCATTTCAACCAGAATCTACTAGGACTCGAAAATTTTGGGTGTAAGTACTTGGGGTCCGATTTTTTTTTTGGATTTTTGTCTAATATGGTTTGATTCATAACCAAAAACAATAAAATCAATGTAAAAATTCATTTAACGAAATAGTTTTGTTGTAAGCCCATTTCAACCAGAATCTACTAGGACTCGAAAATTTTGGGTGTAAGTACTTGGGGTCCGATTTTTTTTTTTTTGGATTTTTGTCTAATATGGTTTGATTCACAACCAAAAACAATAAAATCAATGTAAAAATTCATTTAACGAAATAGTTTTGTTGTAAGCCCATTTCAACCAGAATCTACTAGGACTCGAAAATTTTGGGTGTAAGTACTTGGGGTCCGATTTTTTTTTTTTGGATTTTTGTCTAATATGGTTTGATTCACAACCAAAAACAATAAAATCAATGTAAAAATTAATTTAACGAAATAGTTTTGTTGTAAGCCCATTTCAACCAGAATCTACTAGGACTCGATAATTTTGGGTATAAGTACTTGGGGTCCGATTTTTTTTTTTTGGATTTTTGTCTAATATGGTTTGATTCACAGCCAAAAACAATAAAATCAATGTAAAAATTCATTTAACGAAATAGTTTTGTTGTAAGCCCATTTCAACCAGATTCTACTAGGACTCGAAAATTTTGGGTGTAAGTACTTGGGGTCCGATTTTTTTTTTTTTGGATTTTTGTCTAATATGGTTTGATTCACAACCAAAAACAATAAAATCAATGTAAAAATTCATTTAACGAAATAGTTTTGTTGTAAGCCCATTTCAATCAGAATCTACTAGGACTCGAAAATTTTGGGTGTTAGTACTTGGGGTCCGATTTTTTTTTTGTGGATTTTTGTATACTATGGTTTGATTCACAACCAAAAACAATAAAATCAATGTCAAAATTGATTTCACGAAATAGTTTTGTTGTAAGCCCATTTCAACCAGAATCTACTAGGACTCGAAAATTTTGGGTGTAAGTACTTGGGGTCCGATTTTTTTTTTTAGATTTTTTTCTAATATGGTTTGATTCACAACCAAAAACAATAAAATCAATGTAAAAATTCATTTAACGAAATAGTTTTGTTGTAAGCCCATTTCAACGAGAATCTATTAGGACTCGAAAATTTTGGGTGTAAGTACTTGGAGTCCGATTTTTTTTTCTTGGATTATTGTCTAATATGGTTTGATTCACAACCAAAAACAATAAAATCAATGTAAAAATTCATTTAACGAAATAGTTTTGTTGCAAGCCTATTTCAACCAGAATCTCCTACTACTCGAGAATTTTGGGTGTAAGTACTTGGGGTCCGATTTTTTTTTTGGATTTTTGTCTAAAATTGTTTGATTCACAACCAAAAACAATAAAATCAATGTAAAAATTCATTTAACGAAATAGTTTGGTTGTAAGCCCATTTCAACCAGAATCTACTAGGATTCGAAAATTTTGGGTGTAAGTACTTAGGGTCCGATTTTTTTTTTGATTTTTGTCTAATATGGTTTGATTCACAACCAAAAACAATAAAATCAATGTAAAAATTCATTTAACGAAATAGTTTTGTTGTAAGCCCATTTCAACCAGAATCTACTAGGACTCGAAAATTTTGGATGTAACTACTTGGAAGTCCGATTTTTTTTTTTTTGATTTTTGTCTAATATGGTTTGATTCACAACCAAAAACAATAAAATCAATGTAAAAATTCATTTAACGAAATAGTTTTGTTGTAAGCCCATTTCAACCAGAATCTGCTAGGACTCGAAAATTTGGGTGTAAGTACTTGGGGTCCCATTTTTTTTTTGGGATTTTTGTCTAATATGGTTTGATTCACAACCAAAAACAATAATATCAATGTAAAAATTCATTTAACGAAATAGTTTTGTTGTAAGCCCATTTCAACCAGAATCCACTAGGACTCGAAAATTTTGGGTGCAAGTACTTGGGGTCCGAATTTTTTTTATTATGGATTTTTATCTAATATGGTTTGATTCACAACCAAAAACAATAAAATCAATGTAAAAATTCATTTAACGAAATAGTTTTGTAGTAAGCCCATTTCAACCAGAATATACTAGGACTCGAAAATTTTGGGTGTAAGTACTTGGGGTCCGATTTTTTTTTTGGATTCTTGTCTAATATGGTTTGATTCACAACCAAAAACAATAAAATCAAAGTAAAAATTCATTTAACGAAATAGTTTTGTTGTAAGCCTATTTCAACCAGAATCTACTAGGACTAGAAAATTTTGGGTGTAAGTACTTGGGGTCCGTTTTTTTTTTGGATTTTTGTCTAATATGGTTTGATTCACAACCAAAAACAATAAAATCAATGTAAAAATCCATTTAACGAAATAGTTTTGTTGTAAGCCCATTTCAACCAGAATCTACTAGGACTCGAAAATTTTGGTGTAAGTACTTGGGGTCCGATTTTTTTTTTGATTTTTGTCTAATATGGTTTGATTCACAACCAAAAACAATACAATCAATGTAAAAATTCATTTAACGAAATAGTTTTGTTGTAAGCCCATTTCAACCAGAATCTACTAGGACTCGAAAATTTTGGGTGAAAGTACTTGGGGTCCGATTTTTTTTTTTTGGATTTTTGTCTAATATGGTTTGATTCACAACCAAAAACAATAAAATCAATGTAAAAATTCATTTAACGAAATAGTTTTGTTGTAAGCCCATTTCAACCAGAATCTACTAGGACTCGAAAATTTTGGGTGTAAGTACTTGGGGTCCGATTTTTTTTTGGATTCTTGTCTAATATGGTTTGATTCACAACCAAAAACAATAAAATCAATGTAAAAATTAATTTAACGAAATAGTTTTGTTGTAAGCCCATTTCAACCAGAATCTCCTTCTACTCGAAAATTTTGGGTGTAAGCACTAGGGGCCCGAATTTTTTTTTTTTGATTTTTGTCTAATATGGTTTGATTCTCAACCAAAAACAATTAAATCAATGTAAACAATTTTTTTAACGAAATAGTTTTGTTGTAAGCCCATTTCAACCAGAATCTACTAGGACTCGAAAATTTTGGGTGTAAGTACTTGGGGTCCGATTTTTTTTTTTTTGGATTGTGGTCTTATATGGTTTGATTCACAACCAAAAACAATAAAATCAATGTAAAAATTCATTTAACAAAATTGTTTTGTTGTAAGCCCATTTCAACCAGAATCTCCTACTACTCGAAAATTTAGGGTGTAAGTACTAGGAGTCCGATTTTTTTTTTGGATTATTGTCTAATATGGTTTGATTCACAAAGAAAACAATACAATCAATGTAAAAATTCATTTAACGAAATAGTTTTGTTGTAAGCCCATTTCAACCAGAATCTACTAGGACTCGAAAATTTTGGGTGTAAGTAGTTAGGGTCAGATTTTTTTTTTTGGATTTTTGTCTAATATGGTTTGATTCACAACCAAAAACAATAAAATCAATGTAAAAATTCATTTAACGAAATAGTTTTGTTGTAAGCCCATTTCAACGAGAATCTATTAGGACTCGAAAATTTTGGGTGTAAGTACTTGGAGTCCGATTGTTTTTTTCTTGGATTATTGTCTAATATGGTTTGATTCACAACCAAAAACAATAAAATCAATGTAAAAATTCATTTAACGAAATAGTTTTGTTGCAAGCCTATTTCAACCAGAATCTCCTACTACTCGAGAATTTTGGGTGTAAGTACTTGTGGTCCGATTTTTTTTTGGATTTTTGTCTAATATGGTTTGATTCACAACCAAAAACAATAAAATCAATGTAAAAATTAATTTAACGAAATAGTTTTGTTGTAAGCCCATTTCAACCATAATCTACTAGGATTCGAAAATTTTGGGTGTAAGTACTTAGGGTCCGATTTTTTTTTTTTTGATTTTTGTCTAATATGGTTTGCTTCACAACCAAAAACAATAAAATCAATGTAAAAATTCATTTAACGAAATAGTTTTGTTGTAAGCCCATTTCAACCAGAATCTACTAGGTCTCGAAAATTTTGGATGTAACTACTTGGAGGTCCGACTTTTTTTTTTTTGATTTTTGTCTAATATGGTTTGATTCACAACCAAAAACAATAAAATCAATGTAAAAATTCATTTAACGAAATAGTTTTGTTGCAAGCCTATTTCAACCAGAATCTCCTACTACTCGAGAATTTTGGGTGTAAGTACTTGGGGTCCGATTTTTTTTTTGGATTTTTGTCTAATATGGTTTGATTCACAACCAAAAACAATAAAATCAATGTAAAAATTCATTTAACGAAATAGTTTTGTTGTAAGCCCATTTCAACCAGAATCTACTAGGACTCGAAAATTTTGGGTGTAAGTACTTGGGGTCCGATTTTTTTTTTTGGATTTTTGTCTAATATGGTTTGATTCATAACCAAAAACAATAAAATCAATGTAAAAATTCATTTAACGAAATAGTTTTGTTGTAAGCCCATTTCAACCAGAATCTACTAGGACTCGAAAATTTTGGGTGTAAGTACTTGGGGTCCGATTTTTTTTTTGGATTTTTGTCTAATATGGTTTGATTCACAACCAAAAACAATAAAAACAATGTAAAAATTCATTTAACGAAATAGTTTTGTTGTAAGCCCATTTCAACCAGAATCTACTAGGACTCGAAAACTTTGGGTGTAAGTACATACTTGGGGTCCGATTTTGTTTTTTTGGATTTTTGTCTAATATGGTTTGATTCACAACCAAAAACAATAAAATCAATGTAAAAATTCATTTAACGAAATAGTTTTGTTGTAAGCCCATTTCAACCAGAATCTACTAGGACTCGAAAATTTTGGGTATAAGTACTTGGGGTCCGATTTTTTTTTTTGGATTTTTGTCTAATATGGTTTGATTCACAGCCAAAAACAATAAAATCAAAGTAAAAATTCATTTAACGAAATAGTTTTGTTGTAAGCCCATTTCAACCAGATTCTACTAGGACTCGAAAATTTTGGGTGTAAGTACTTGGGGTCCGATTTTTTTTTTGGATTTTTGTCTAATATGGTTTGATTCACAACCAAAAACAATAAAATCAATGTAAAAATTCATTTAACGAAATAGTTTTGTTGTAAGCCCATTTCAATCAGAATCTACTAGGACTCGAAAATTTTGGGTGTAAGTACTTGGGGTCCGATTTTTTTTTTTTTGTGGATTTTTGTATACTATGGTTTAATTCACAACCAAAAACAATAAAATCAATGTCAAAATTGATTTCACGAAATAGTTTTGTTGTAAGCCCATTTCAACCAGAATCTACTAGGACTCGAAAATTTTGGGTGTAAGTACTTGGGGTCCGATTTTTTTTTTGGATTTTTGTCTAATATGGTTTGATTCACAACCAAAAACAATAAAATCAATGTAAAAATTCATTTAACGAAATAGTTTTGTTGTAAGCCCATTTCAACGAGAATCTATTAGGACTCGAAAATTTTGGGTGTAAGTACTTGGAGTCCGATTTTTTTTTCTTGGATTATTGTCTAATATGGTTTGATTCACAACCAAAAACAATAAAATCAATGTAAAAATTCATTTAACGAAATAGTTTTGTTGCAAGCCTATTTCAACCAGAATCTCCTACTACTCGAGAATTTTGGGTGTAACTACTTGGGGTCCGATTTTTTTTTTGGTTTTTTGTCTAATATGGTTTGATTCACAACCAAAAACAATAAAATCAATGTAAAAATTCATTTAACGAAATAGTTTTGTTGTAAGCCCATTTCAACCAGAATCTACTAGGATTCGAAAATTTTGGGTGTAAGTACTTAGGGTCCGATTTTTTTTTTTTGATTTTTGTCTAATATGCTTTGCTTCACAACCAAAAACAATAAAATCAATGTAAAAATTCATTTAACGAAATAGTTTTGTTGTAAGCCCATTTCAACCAGAATCTACTAGGACTCGAAAATTTTGGATGTAACTACTTGGAGGTCCGATTTTTTTTTTTTTTGATTTTTGTCTAATATGGTTTGATTCACAACCAAAAACAATAAAATCAATGTAAAAAATTAATTTAACGAAATAGTTTTGTTGTAAGCCCATTTCAACCAGAATCTACTAGAACTCGAAAATTTTGGGTGTAAGTACTTGGGGTCCGATTTTTTTTTTTGGATTTTTGTCTTATATGGATTGATTCACAACCAAAAACAATAAAATCAATGTAAAAATTCATTAAACGAAATAGTTTTGTTGTAAGCCCATTTCAACCAGAATCTCCTACTACTCGAAAATTTAGGGTGTAAGTACTAGGAGTCCGATTTTTTTTTTGGATTATTGTCTAATATGGTTTGATTCACAAAGAAAACAATACAATCAATGTAAAAATTCATTTAACGAAATAGTTTTGTTGTAAGCCCATTTCAACCAGAATCTACTAGGACTCGAAAATTTTGGGTGTAAGTAGTTAGGGTCAGATTTTTTTTTTTGGATTTTTGTCTAATATGGTTTGATTCACAACCAAAAACAATAAAATCAATGTAAAAATTCATTTAACGAAATAGTTTTGTTGTAAGCCCATTTCAACGAGAATCTATTAGGACTCGAAAATTTTGGGTGTAAGTACTTGGAGTCCGATTGTTTTTTTCTTGGATTATTGTCTAATATGGTTTGATTCACAACCAAAAACAATAAAATCAATGTAAAAATTCATTTAACGAAATAGTTTTGTTGCAAGCCTATTTCAACCAGAATCTCCTACTACTCGAGAATTTTGGGTGTAAGTACTTGGGGTCCAATTTTTTTTTGGATTTTTGTCTAATATGGTTTGATTCACAACCAAAAACAATAAAATCAATGTAAAAATTAATTTAACGAAATAGTTTTGTTGTAAGCCCATTTCAACCATAATCTACTAGGATTCGAAAATTTTGGGTGTAAGTACTTAGGGTCCGATTTTTTTTTTTTGATTTTTGTCTAATATCGTTTGCTTCACAACCAAAAACAATAAAATCAATGTAAAAATTCATTTAACGAAATAGTTTTGTTGTAAGCCCATTTCAACCAGAATCTACTAGGTCTCGAAAATTTTGGATGTAACTACTTGGAGGTCCGACTTTTTTTTTTTTGATTTTTGTCTAATATGGTTTGATTCACAACCAAAAACAATAAAATCAATGTAAAAATTCATTTAACGAAATAGTTATGTTGCAAGCCTATTTCAACCAGAATCTCCTACTACTCGAGAATTTAGGGTGTAAGTACTTGGGGTTCGATTTTTTTTTTGGATTTTTGTCTAATATGGTTTGATTCACAACCAAAAACAATAAAATCAATGTAAAAATTCATTTAACGAAATAGTTTTGTTGTAAGCCCATTTCAACCAGAATCTACTAGGACTCGAAAATTTTGGGTGTAAGTACTTGGGGTCCGATTTTTTTTTTTGGATTTTTGTCTAATATGGTTTGATTCATAACCAAAAACAATAAAATGAATGTAAAAATTCATTTAACGAAATAGTTTTGTTGTAAGCCCATTTCAACCAGAATCTACTAGGACTCGAAAATTTTGGGTGTAAGTACTTGGGGTCCGATTTTTTTTTTTGATTTTTGTCTAATATGGTTTGATTCACAACCAAAAACAATCAAATCAATGTAAAAATTCATTTAACGAAATAGTTTTGTTGTAAGCCCATTTCAACCAGAATCTACTAGGGCTCGAAAACTTTGGGTGTAAGTACTTGGGGTCCGATTTTGTTTTTTTGGATTTTTGTCTAATATGGTTTGATTCACAACCAAAAACAATAAAATCAATGTAAAAATTCATTTAACGAAATAGTTTTGTTGTAAGCCCATTTCAACCAGAATCTACTAGGACTCGAAAATTTTGGGTATAAGTACTTGGGGTCCGATTTTTTTTTTTTGGATTTTTGTCTAATATGGTTTGATTCACAGCCAAAAACAATAAAATCAATGTAAAAATTCATTTAACGAAATAGTTTTGTTGTAAGCCCATTTCAACCAGATTCTACTAGGACTCGAAAATTTTGGGTGTAAGTACTTGGGGTCCGATTTTTTTTTTGGATTTTTGTCTAATATGGTTTGATTCACAACCAAAAACAATAAAATCAATGTAAAAATTCATACGAAATTGTTTTGTTGTAAGCCCATTTCAATCAGAATCTACTAGGACTCGAAAATTTTGGGTGTTAGTACTTGGGGTCCGATTTTTTTTTTTTTTTTGTGGATTTTTGTATACTATGGTTTGATTCACAACCAAAAACAATAAAATCAATGTCAAAATTGATTTCACGAAATAGTTTTGTTGTAAGCCCATTTTAACCAGAATCTACTAGGACTCGAAAATTTTGGGTGTAAGTACTTGGGGTCCGATTTTTTTTTTTTGAATTTTTGTCTAATATGGTTTGATTCACAACCAAAAACAATAAAATCAATGTAAAAATTCATTTAACGAAATAGTTTTGTTGTAAGCCCATTTCAACGAGAATCTATTAGGACTCGAAAATTTTGGGTGTAAGTACTTGGAGTCCGATTTTTTTTTCTTGGATTATTGTCTAATATGGATTGATTCACAACCAAAAACAATAAAATCAATGTAAAAATTCATTTAACGAAATAGTTTTGTTGCAAGCCTATTTCAACCAGAATCTCCTACTACTCGAGAATTTTGGGTGTAAGTACTTGGGGTCCGATTTTTTTTTTGGATTTTTGTCTAATATGGTTTGATTCACAACCAAAAACAATAAAATCAATGTAAAATTCATTTAACGAAATAGTTTTGTTGTAAGCCCATTTCAACCAGAATCTACTAGGATTCGAAAATTTTGGGTGTAAGTACTTAGGGTCCGATTTTTTTTTTTTTGGATTTTTGTCTAATATGCTTTGCTTCACAACCAAAAACAATAAAATCAATGTAAAAATTCATTTAACGAAATAGTTTTGTTGTAAGCCCATTTCAACCAGAATCTACTAGGACTCGAAAATTTTGGATGTAACTACTTGGAGGTCCGATTTTTTTTTTTTGTTTTTTGTCTAATATGGTTTGATTCACAACCAAAAATAATAAAATCAATGTAAAAATTAATTTAACGAAATAGTTTTGTTGTAAGCCCATTTCAACCAGAATCTGCTAGGACTCGAAAATTTTGGGTGTAAGTACTTGGGGTCCGATTTTGTTTTTTGGGATTTTTGTCTAATATGGTTTGATTGACAACCAAAAACAATAAAATCAATGTAAAAATTCATTTAACGAAATAGTTTTGTTGTAAGTTCATTTCAACCAGAATCTACTAGGACTCGAAAATTTTGGGTGTAAGTACTTGGGGTCCGAATTTTTTTTATTATGGATTTTTGTCTAATATGGTTTGATTCACAACCAAAAACAATAAAATCAATGTAAAAATTCATTTAACGAAATAGTTTTGTTGTAAGCCCATTTCAACCAGAATATACTAGGACTCGAAAATTTTGGGTGTAAGTACTTGGGGTCCGATTTTTTTTTTGGATTTTTGTCTAATATGGTTTGATTCACAACCAAAAACAATAAAATCAATGTAAAAATTCATTTAACGAAATAGTTTTGTTGTAAGCCTATTTCAACCAGAATCTACTAGGACTCGAAAATTTTGGATGTAAGTACTTGGGGTCCGTTTTTTTTTTGGATTTTTGTCTAATATGGTTTGCTTCACAACCAAAAACAATAAAATCAATGTAAAAATCCATTTAACGAAATAGTTTTGTTGTAAGCCTATTTCAACCAGAATCTACTAGGACTCGAAAATTTTGGTGTAAGTACTTGGGGTCCGATTTTTTTTTGATTTTTGTCTAATATGGTTTGATTCACAACCAAAAACAATAAAATCAATGTAAAAATTCATTTAACGAAATAGTTTTGTTGTAAGCCCATTTCAACCAGAATCTACTAGGACTCGAAAATTTTGGATGTAACTACTTGGAGGTCCGATTTTTTTTTTTTGATTTTTGTCTAATATGGTTTGATTCACAACCAAAAATAATAAAATCAATGTAAAAATTAATTTAACGAAATAGTTTTGTTGTAAGCCCATTTCAACCAGAATCTGCTAGGACTCGAAAATTTTGGGTGTAAGTACTTGGGGTCCGATTTTTTTTTTTGGGATTTTTGTCTAATATGGTTTGATTGACAACCAAAAACAATAAAATCAATGTAAAAATTCATTTAACGAAATAGTTTTGTTGTAAGCCCATTTCAACCAGAATCTACTAGGACTCGAAAATTTTGGGTGTAAGTACTTGGGGTCCGAATTTTTTTTATTATGGATTTTTGTCTAATATGGTTTGATTCACAACCAAAAACAATAAAATCAATGTAAAAATTCATTTAACGAAATAGTTTTGTTGTAAGCCCATTTCAACCAGAATATACTAGGACTCGAAAATTTTGGGTGTAAGTACTTGGGGTCCGATTTTTTTTTTTGGATTTTTGTCTAATATGGTTTGATTCACAACCAAAAACAATAAAATCAATGTAAAAATTCATTTAACGAAATAGTTTTGTTGTAAGCCTATTTCAACCAGAATCTACTAGGACTCGAAAATTTTGGGTGTAAGTACTTGGGGTCCGTTTTTTTTTTTGGATTTTTGTCTAATATGGTTTGATTCACAACCAAAAACAATAAAATCAATGTAAAAATCCATTTAACGAAATAGTTTTGTTGTAAGCCCATTTCAACCAGAATCTACTAGGACTCGAAAATTTTGGTGTAAGTACTTGGGGTCCGATTTTTTTTTGATTTTTGTCTAATATGGTTTGATTCACAACCAAAAACAATAAAATCAATGTAAAAATTCATTTAACGAAATAGTTTTGTTGTAAGCCCATTTCAACCAGAATCTACTAGGACTCGAAAATTTTGGGTGAAAGTACTTGTGGTCCGATTTTTGTTTTTTGGATTTTTGTCTAATATGGTTTGATTCACAACCAAAAACAATAAAATGAATGTAAAAATTCATTTAACGAAATAGTTTTGTTGTAAGCCCATTTCAACCAGAATCTACTAGGATTCGAAAATTTTAGGTGTAAGTAGTTAGGGTTCGATTTTTTTTTTTTGATTTTTGTCTAATATGCTTTGTTTCACAACCAAAAACAATACAATCAATGTAAAAATTCATTTAACGAAATAGTTTTGTTGTAAGCCCATTTCAACGAGAATCTATTAGGACTCGAAAATTTTGGGTGTAAGTACTTGGAGTCCGATTTTTTTTTCTTGGATTATTGTCTAATATGGTTTGATTCACAACCAAAAACAATAAAATCAATGTAAAAATTCATTTAAAGAAATAGTTTTGTTGCAAGCCTATTTCAACCAGAATCTCCTACTACTCGAGAATTTTGGGTGTAAGTACTTGGGGTCCGATTTTTTTTTTGGATTTTTGTCTAATATGGTTTGATTCACAACCAAAAACAATAAAATCAATGTAAAAATTCATTTAACGAAATAGTTTTGTTGTAAGCCCATTTCAACCAGAATCTACTAGGATTCGAAAATTTTAGGTGTAAGTAGTTAGGGTTCGATTTTTTTTTTTTTGATTTTTGTCTAATATGCTTTGTTTCACAACCAAAAACAATAAAATCAACGTAAAAATTAATTTAACGAAATAGTTTTGTTGTAAGCCCATTTCAACCAGAATCTACTAGGACTCGAAAATTTTGGATGTAACTACTTTGAGGTCCGATTTTTTTTTTTTGATTTTTGTCTAATATGGTTTGATTCACAACCAACAACAATAAAATCAATGTAAAAATTCATTTAACGAAATAGTTTTGTTGTAAGCCCATTTCAACCAGAATCTGCTAGGACTCGAAAATTTTGGGTGTAAGTACTTGGGGTCCGATTTTTTTTTTTGGGATTTTTGTCTAATATGGTTTGATTCACAACCAAAAACAATAAAATCAATGTAAAAATTCATTTAACGAAATAGTTTTGTTGTAAGCCCATTTCAACCAGAATCTACTAGGACTCGAAAATTTTGGATGTAACTACTTGGAGGTCCGATTTTTTTTTTTTTGATTTTTGTCTAATATGGTTTGATTCACAACCAACAACAATAAAATAAAAGTAAAAATTCATTTAACGAAATAGTTTTGTTGTAAGCCTATTTCAACCAGAATCTACTAGGACTCGAAAATTTTGGGTGTAAGTACTTGGGGTCCGATTTTTTTTTTGTTTTGGATTTTTGTCTAATATGTTTTGATTCACAACCAAAAACAATAAAATCAATCTAAAAATCCATTTAACGAAATAGTTTTGTTGTAAGCCCATTTCAACCAGAATCTACTAGGACTCGAAAATTTTGGGTGTAAGTACTTGGGGTCCGATTTTTTTTTTTGATTTTTGTCTAATATGGTTTGATTCACAACCAAAAACAATAAAATCAATGTAAAAATTCATTTAACGAAATAGTTTTGTTGTAAGCCCATTTCAACCAGAATCTACTAGGACTCGAAAATTTTGGGTGAAAGTACTTGGGGTCCGATTTTTTTTTTTGAATTTTTGTCTAATATGGTTTGATTCACAACCAAAAACAATAAAATCAATGTAAAAATTCTTTTAACGAAACAGTTTTGTTGTAAGCCCATTTCAACCAGAATCTACTAGGACTCGAAAATTTTAGGTGTAAGTACTTGGGGTCCGATTTTTTTTTTGGATTATTGTCTAATATGGTTTGATTCACAACCAAAAACAATAAAATCAATGTAAAAATTCATTTGACGAAATAGTTTTGTTGTAAGCCCATTTCAACCAGAATCTCCTTCTACTCGAAAATTTTGGGTGTAAGCACTAGGGGCCCGAATTTTTTTTTTTGGATTTTTGTCTAATTTGGTTTGATTCTCAACCAAAAACAATTAAATCAATGTAAAAAATTTATTTAACGAAATAGTTTTGTTGTAAGCCCATTTCAACCAGATTCTACTAGGACTCGAAAATTTTGGGTGTAAGTACTTGGGGTCCGATTTTTTTTTTTTTGGATTTTGGTCTTATATGGTTTGATTCACAACCAAAAACAATAAAATCAATGTAAAAATTCATTTAACGACATAGTTTTGTTGTAAGCCCATTTCAACCAGAATCTCCTACTACTCGAAAATTTAGGGTGTAAGTACTAGGAGTCCGATTTTTTTTTTGGATTATTGTCTAATATGGTTTGATTTACAAAGAAAACAATACAATCAATGTAAAAATTCATTTAACGAAATAGTTTTGTTGTAAGCCCATTTCAACCAGAATCTACTAGGACTCGAAAATTTTGGGTGTAAGTAGTTAGGGTCTGATTTTTTTTTTTGGATTTTTGTCTAATATGGTTTGATTCACAACCAAAAACAATAAAATCAATGTAAAAATTCATTTAACGAAATAATTTTGTTGTAAGCCTATTTCAACCAGAATCTACTAGGACTCGAAAAATTTTGGTGAAAGTACTTGGGGTCCGATTTTTTTTTTTTTTTTGGATTTTTGTCTAATAAGGTTTGATTCACAACCAAAAACAATAAAATCAATGTAAAAATTCATTTAACGAAATAGTTTTGTTGTAAGCCCATTTCAACCAGAATCTACTAGTACTCGAAAATTTTGGGTGTAAGTACTTGTGGTCCGATTTTTGTTTTTTGGAGTTTTGTCTAATATGGTTTAAGTCACCACCAAAAACAATAAAATCAATGTAAAAATTCATTTAACGAAATAGTTTTGTTGTAAGCCCATTTCAACCAGAATCTACTATGACTCGAATATTTTGGGTGTAGGTACATGGGGTCCGATTTTTTTATGTTTGGATTTTTGTCTAATATGGTTTGATTCACAACCAAAAACAATAAAATCAATGTAAAAATTCATTTAACGAAATAGTTTTGTTGTAAGCCCATTTCAACCAGAATCTACTAGGACTCGAAAATTTTGGATGTAAGTACTTGGGGTCCCATTTTTTTTTTTGATTTTTGTCTAATATGGTTTGATTCACAACCAATAACAATAAAATCAATGTAAAAATCCATTTAACGAAATAATTTTGTTGTAAGCCCATTTCAACCAGAATCTACTAGGAATCGAAAATTTTGGGTGTAAGTACTAGGAGTCCGAATTCTTTTTTTTTGGATTTTTATCTAATATGGTTTGATTCACAACCAAAAACAATAAAATAAGTGTAAAAATTCATTTAATGAAATAGTTTTGTTGTAAGCCCATTTCAACCAGAATCTACTAGGACTCGAAAATTTTGGGTGTAAGTACTTGGGGTCCGATTTTTTTTTGAATTTTTGTCTAATATGGTTTGATTCACAACCAAAAACAATAAAATCAGTGTAAAAATTCATTTAACGAAATAGTTTTGTTGTAAGCCCATTTCAACCAGAATCTACTAGGACTCGAAAATTTTGGGTGTAAGTACTTGGGGTCCGAATTTTTTTTTTTGATTTTTGTCTAATATGGTTTGATTTACAACCAAAAACAATAAAATCAATGTAAAAATTCATTTAACGAAATAGTTTTGTTGTAAGCCCATTTCAACCAGAATCTACTAGGACTCGAAAATTTTGGATGTAAGTACTTGGGGTCCCATTTTTTTTTTTGATTTTTGTCTAATATGGTTTGATTCACAACCAATAACAATAAAATCAATGTAAAAATCCATTTAACGAAATAATTTTGTTGTAAGCCCATTTCAACCAGAATCTACTAGGAATCGAAAATTTTGGGTGTAAGTACTTGGAGTCCGAATTCTTTTTTTTTGGATTTTTATCTAATATGGTTTGATTCACAACCAAAAACAATAAAATAAGTGTAAAAATTCATTAAATGAAATTGTTTTGTTGTAAGCCCATTTCAACCAGAATCTACTAGGACTCGAAAATTTTGGGTGTAAGTACTTGGGGTCCGATTTTTTTTTTTGATTTTTGTCTAATATGGTTTGATTCACAACCAAAAACAATAAAATCAGTGTAAAAATTCATTTAACGAAATAGTTTTTTTGTAAGCCCATTTCAACCAGAATCTACTAGGACTCGAAAATTTTGGGTGTAAGTACTTGGGGTCCGAAATTTTTTTTTTGGATTTTTGTCTAATATGGTTTGATTTACAACCAAAAACAATAAAATCAATGTAAAAATTCATCTAACGAAATAGTTTTGTTGTAAGCCCATTTCAACCAGAATCTACTAGGACTCGAAAATTTTGGGTGAAAGTTCTTGTGGTCCGATTTTTGTTTTTTGTATTTTTGTCTAATATGGTTTGATTCACAACCAAAAACAATAAAATGAATGTAAAAATTCATTTAACGAAATAGTTTTGTTGTAAGCCCATTTCAACCAGAATCTACTAGGATTCGAAAATTTTAGGTGTAAGTAGTTAGGGTTCGATTTTTTTTTTTTGATTTTTGTCTAATATGCTTTGTTTCACAACCAAAAACAATACAATCAATGTAAAAATTCATTTAACGAAATAGTTTTGTTGTAAGCCCATTTCAACGAGAATCTATTAGGACTCGAAAATTTTGGGTGTAAGTACTTGGAGTCCGATTTTTTTTTCTTGGATTATTGTCTAATATGGTTTGATTCACAGCCAAAAACAATAAAATCAATGTAAAAATTCATTTAAAGAAATAGTTTTGTTGCAAGCCTATTTCAACCAGAATCTCCTACTACTCGAGAATTTTGGGTGTAAGTACTTGGGGTCCGATTTTTTTTTTGGATTTTTGTCTAATATGGTTTGATTCACAACCAAAAACAATAAAATCAATGTAAAAATTCATTTAACGAAATAGTTTTGTTGTAAGCCCATTTCAACGAGAATCTACTAGGATTCGAAAATTTTAGGTGTAAGTAGTTAGGGTTCGATTTTTTTTTTTTGATTTTTGTCTAATATGCTTTGTTTCACAACCAAAAACAATAAAATCAACGTAAAAATTAATTTAACGAAATAGTTTTGTTGTAAGCCCATTTCAACCAGAATCTACTAGGACTCGAAAATTTTGGATGTAACTACTTTGAGGTCCGATTTTTTTTTTTTGATTTTTGTCTAATATGGTTTGATTCACAACCAACAACAATAAAATCAATGTAAAAATTCATTTAACGAAATAGTTTTGTTGTAAGCCCATTTCAACCAGAATCTGCTAGGACTCGAAAATTTTGGGTGTAAGTACTTGGGGTCCGATTTTTTTTTTGGGATTTTTGTCTAATATGGTTTGATTCACAACCAAAAACAATAAAATCAATGTAAAAATTCATTTAACGAAATAGTTTTGTTGTAAGCCCATTTCAACCAGAATCTACTAGGACTCGAAAATTTTGGGTGTAACTACTTGGAGGTCCGATTTTTTTTTTTTTTGATTTTTGTCTAATATGGTTTGATTCACAACCAACAACAATAAAATCAAAGTAAAAATTCATTTAACGAAATAGTTTTGTTGTAAGCCTATTTCAACCAGAATCTACTAGGACTCGAAAATTTTGGGTGTAAGTACTTGGGGTCCGATTTTATTTTTGTTTTGGATTTTTGTCTAATATGTTTTGATTCACAACCAAAAACAATAAAATCAATCTAAAAATCCATTTAACGAAATAGTTTTGTTGTAAGCCCATTTCAACCAGAATCTACTAGGACTCGAAAATTTTGGGTGTAAGTACTTGGGGTCCGATTTTTTTTTTTGATTTTTGTCTAATATGGTTTGATTCACAACCAAAAACAATAAAATCAATGTAAAAATTCATTTAACGAAATAGTTTTGTTGTAAGCCCATTTCAACCAGAATCTACTAGGACTCGAAAATTTTGGGTGAAAGTACTTGGGGTCCGATTTTTTTTTTTGAATTTTTGTCTAATATGGTTTGATTCACAACCAAAAACAATAAAATCAATGTAAAAATTCTTTTAACGAAATAGTTTTGTTGTAAGCCCATTTCAACCAGAATCTACTAGGACTCGAAAATTTTAGGTGTAAGTACTTGGGGTCCGATTTTTTTTTTGGATTATTGTCTAATATGGTTTGATTCACAACCAAAAACAATAAAATCAATGTAAAAATTCATTTAACGAAATAGTTTTGTTGTAAGCCCATTTCAACCAGAATCTCCTTCTACTCGAAAATTTTGGGTGTAAGCACTAGGGGCCCGAATTTTTTTTTTTGGATTTTTGTCTAATTTGGTTTGATTCTCAACCAAAAACAATTAAATCAATGTAAAAAATTTATTTAACGAAATAGTTTTGTTGTAAGCCTATTTCAACCAGAGTCTACTAGGACTCGAAAATTTTGGGTGTAAGTACTTGGGGTCCGATTTTTTTTTTTTTGGATTTTGGTCTTATATGGTTTGATTCACAACCAAAAACAATAAAATCAATGTAAAAATTCATTTAACAAAATTGTTTTGTTGTAAGCCCATTTCAACCAGAATCTCCTACTACTCGAAAATTTAGGGTGTAAGTACTAGGAGTCCGATTTTTTTTTTGGATTATTGTCTAATATGGTTTGATTTACAAAGAAAACAATACAATCAATGTAAAAATTCATTTAACGAAATAGTTTTGTTGTAAGCCCATTTCAACCAGAATCTACTAGGACTCGAAAATTTTGGGTGTAAGTAGTTAGGGTCTGATTTTTTTTTTTGGATTTTTGTCTAATATGGTTTGATTCACAACCAAAAACAATAAAATCAATGTAAAAATTCATTTAACGAAATAATTTTGTTGTAAGCCTATTTCAACCAGAATCTACTAGGACTCGAAAAATTTTGGTGAAAGTACTTGGGGTCCGATTTTTTTTTTTTTTTTTGGATTTTTGTCTAATAAGGTTTGATTCACAACCAAAAACAATAAAATCAATGTAAAAATTCATTTAACGAAATAGTTTTGTTGTAAGCCCATTTCAACCAGAATCTACTAGTACTCGAAAATTTTGGGTGTAAGTACTTGTGGTCCGATTTTTGTTTTTTGGAGTTTTGTCTAATATGGTTTAAGTCACCACCAAAAACAATAAAATCAATGTAAAAATTCATTTAACGAAATAGTTTTGTTGTAAGCCCATTTCAACCAGAATCTACTATGACTCGAATATTTTGGGTGTAGGTACATGGGGTCCGATTTTTTTATGTTTGGATTTTTGTCTAATATGGTTTGATTCACAACCAAAAACAATAAAATCAATGTAAAAATTCATTTAACGAAATAGTTTTGTTGTAAGCCCATTTCAACCAGAATCTACTAGGACTCGAAAATTTTGGATGTAAGTACTTGGGGTCCCATTTTTTTTTTTGATTTTTGTCTAATATGGTTTGATTCACAACCAATAACAATAAAATCAATGTAAAAATCCATTTAACGAAATAATTTTGTTGTAAGCCCATTTCAACCAGAATCTACTAGGAATCGAAAATTTTGGGTGTAAGTACTAGGAGTCCGAATTCTTTTTTTTTGGATTTTTATCTAATATGGTTTGATTCACAACCAAAAACAATAAAATAAGTGTAAAAATTCATTTAATGAAATAGTTTTGTTGTAAGCCCATTTCAACCAGAATCTACTAGGACTCGAAAATTTTGGGTGTAAGTACTTGGGGTCCGATTTTTTTTTGAATTTTTGTCTAATATGGTTTGATTCACAACCAAAAACAATAAAATCAGTGTAAAAATTCATTTAACGAAATAGTTTTGTTGTAAGCCCATTTCAACCAGAATCTACTAGGACTCGAAAATTTTGGGTGTAAGTACTTGGGGTCCGAATTTTTTTTTTTGATTTTTGTCTAATATGGTTTGATTTACAACCAAAAACAATAAAATCAATGTAAAAATTCATTTAACGAAATAGTTTTGTTGTAAGCCCATTTCAACCAGAATCTACTAGGACTCGAAAATTTTGGATGTAAGTACTTGGGGTCCCATTTTTTTTTTGATTTTTGTCTAATATGGTTTGATTCACAACCAATAACAATAAAATCAATGTAAAAATCCATTTAACGAAATAATTTTGTTGTAAGCCCATTTCAACCAGAATCTACTAGGAATCGAAAATTTTGGGTGTAAGTACTTGGAGTCCGAATTCTTTTTTTTTGGATTTTTATCTAATATGGTTTGATTCACAACCAAAAACAATAAAATAAGTGTAAAAATTCATTAAATGAAATAGTTTTGTTGTAAGCCCATTTCAACCAGAATCTACTAGGACTCGAAAATTTTGGGTGTAAGTACTTGGGGTCCGATTTTTTTTTTTGATTTTTGTCTAATATGGTTTGATTCACAACCAAAAACAATAAAATAAGTGTAAAAATTCATTTAACGAAATAGTTTTTTTGTAAGCCCATTTCAACCAGAATCTACTAGGACTCGAAAATTTTGGGTGTAAGTACTTGGGGTCCGAAATTTTTTTTTTGGATTTTTGTCTAATATGGTTTGATTTACAACCAAAAACAATAAAATCAATGTAAAAATTCATCTAACGAAATAGTTTTGTTGTAAGCCCATTTCAACCAGAATCTACTAGGACTCGAAAATTTTGGGTGTAAGTACTTGGGGTCGGATTTTTGTTTTTGGATTTTTGTCTAATATGGTTTGATTCACAACCAAAAACAATAAAGTCAATGTAAAAATTCATTTAACGAAATAGTTTTGTTGTAAGCCTATTTCAACCAGAATCTACTAGGACTCGAAAATTTTGGGTGTAAGTACTTGGGGTCCGTTTTTTTTTGGATTTTTGTCTAATATGGTTTGATTCACAACCAAAAACAATAAAATCAATGTAAAAATTCATTTAACGAAATAGTTTTGTTGTAAGCCCATTTCAACCAGAATCTACTAGGACTCGAAAATTTTGGTGTAAGTACTTGGGGTCCGATTTTTTTTTTGATTTTTGTCTAATATGGTTTGATTCACAACCAATAACAATAAAATCAATGTAAAAATCCATTTAACAAAATAGTTTTGTTGTAAGCCCATTTCAACCAGAATCTACTAGGAATCGAAAATTTTGGGTGTAAGTACTTGGAGTCCGAATTCTTTTTTTTTGGATTTTTATCTAATATGGTTTGATTCACAACCAAAAACAATAAAATAAGTGTAAAAATTCATTTAATGAAATAGTTTTGTTGTAAGCCCATTTCAACCAGAATCTACTAGGACTCGAAAATTTTGGGTGTAAGTACTTGGGGTCCGATTTTTTTTTGGATTTTTGTCTAATATGGTTTGATTCACAACCAAAAACAATAAAATCAGTGTAAAAATTCATTTAACGAAATAGTTTTGTTGTAAGCCCATTTCAACCAGAATCTACTAGGACTCGAAAATTTTGGGTGTAAGTACTTGGGGTCCGAATTTTTTTTTTTGATTTTTGTCTAATATGGTTTGATTTACAACCAAAAACAATAAAATCAATGTAAAAATTCATCTAACGAAATAGTTTTGTTGTAAGCCCATTTCAACCAGAATCTACTAGGACTCGAAAATTTTGGGTGTAAGTACTTGGGGTCGGATTTTTTTTTTGGATTTTTGTCTAATATGGTTTGATTCACAACCAAAAACAATAAAGTCAATGTAAAAATTCATTTAACGAAATAGTTTTGTTGTAAGCCCATTTCAACCAGAATCTACTAGGACTCGAAAATTTTGGGTGTAAGTACTTGGGGTCCGTTTTTTTTTTGGATTTTTGTCTAATATGGTTTGATTCACAACCAAAAACAATAAAATCAATGTAAAAATTCATTTAACGAAATAGTTTTGTTGTAAGCCCATTTCAACCAGAATCTACTAGGACTCGAAAATGTTGGTGTAAGTACTTGGGGTAGGATTTTTTTTTTATTTTTGTCTAATATGGTTTGATTCACAACCAAAAACAATAAAATCAATGTAAAAATTCATTTATCGAAATAGTTTTGTTGTAAGCCCGTTTCAACCAGAATCTACTAGGACTCGAAAATTTTGGGTGAAAGTACTTGGGGTCCGATTTTTTTTTTTGGATTTTTGTCTAATATGGTTTGATTCACAACCAAAAACAATAAAATCAATGTAAAAATCCATTTAACGAAATAGTTTTGTTGTAAGCCCATTTCAACCAGAATCTACTAGGAATCGAAATTTTTGGGTGTAAGTACTTGGAGTCCGAATTCTTTTTTTTTTGGATTTTTATCTAATATGGTTTGATTCACAACCAAAAACAAAAAAGTCAATGTAAAAATTCATTTAATGAAATAGTTTTGTTGTAAGCCCATTTCAACCAGAATCTACTAGGACTCGAAAATTTTGGGTGTAAGTACTTGGGGTCCGATTTTTTTTTTGGATTTTTGTCTAATATGGTTTGATTCACAACCAAAAACCATAAAATCAATGTAAAAATTCATTTAACGAAATAGTTTTTTTGTAAGCCCATTTCAACCAGAATCTACTAGGACTCAAAAATTTTGGGTGTAAGTACTTGGGTTCCGATTTTTTTTTTTTTGGATTTTTGTCTAATATGGTTTGATTCACAACCAAAAACAATAAAATCAATGTAAAAATTAATTTAACGAAATAGTTTTGTTGTAAGCCCATTTCAACCAGAATCCACTAGGACTCGAAAATTTTGGGTGTATGTACTTAGGGTCCGATTTTTTTTTTTTGGATTTTTGTCTAAAATTGTTTGATTCACAACCAAAAACAATAAAATCAATGTAAAAATTAATTTAACGAAATAGTTTTGTTGTAAGCCCATTTCAACCAGAATCTACTAGGACTCGAAAATTTTGGGTGTAAGTACTTGGGGTCCGATTTTTTTTTGGATTTTTGTCTAATATGGTTTGACTCACAACCAAAAACAATAAAATCAATGTAAAAATTCATTTAACGAAATAGTTTTGTTGTAAGCCCATTTCAACCAGAATCTACTAGGACTCGAAAATTTTTGGGTGTAAGTACTTGGGGTCCGATTTTTTTTTTTGGATTTTTGTCTAATATGGTTTGATTCACAACCAAAAACAATAAAATCAATGTAAAAATTCATTTAACGAAATAGTTTTGTTGTAAGCCCATTTCAACCAGAATCTACTAGGACTCGAAAATTTTGGGTGTAAGTACTTGGGGTCCGATTTTTATTTTAAGATTTTTTGTCGTATATGGTTTGATTCACAACCAAAAACAATAGAATCAATGTAGAAATTCATTTAACGAAATAGTTTTGTTGTAAGCCCATTTCAACCAGAATATACTAGGACTCGAAAATTTTGGGTGTAAGTACTTGGGGTCCGATTTTTTTTTTTGATTTTTGTCTAATATGGTTTGATTCACAACCAAAAACAATAAAATCAATGTAAAAATTCATTTAACGAAATAGTTTTGTTGTAAGCCCATTTCAACCAGAATCTACTAGGACTCGAAAATTTTGGGTGTAAGTACTTGGGGTCCGATTTTTTTTTTGGATTTTTATCTAATATGGTTTGATTCACAACCAAAAACAATAAAGTCAATGTAAAAACTCATTTAACGAAACAGTTTTGTTGTAAGCCTATTTCAACCAGAATCTACTTGGACTCGAAAATTTTGGGTGTAAGTACTTGGGGTCCGATTTTTTTTTTGGAGTTTTGTCTAATATGGTTTGGTTCACAACCAAAAACAATAAAATCAATGTAAAAATTAATTTAACGAAATAGTTTTGTTGTAAGCCCATTTCAACCAGAATCTACTAGGACTCGAAAATTTTGGGTGTAAGTACTTGTGGTCCGATTTTTTTTTGGGATTTTGGTCTAATATGGTTTGATTCAAAACCAAAAACAATAAAATTCATTTAATGAAATGATTTTGTTGTAAGCCCATTTCAACCAGAATCTACTAGGACTCGAAAATTTTGGGTGTAAGTACTTGGGGTCCGATTTTTTTTTTTTTTTGATTTTTGTCTAATATGGTTTGATTCACAACCAAAAACAATAAAATCAATGTAAAAATTCATTTAACGAAATAGTTTTGTTGTAAGCCCATTTCAACCAGAATCTACCAGGACTCGAAAATTTTGGGTGTAAGTACTTGAGGTCCGATTTTTTTTTTGGATTCTTGTCTAATATGGTTTGATTCTTAACCAAAAACAATAAAATCAATGTAAAAATTCATTAACCGAAATAGTTTTGTTGTAAGCCCATTTCAACCAGAATCTCCTTCTACTCGAAAATTTTGGGTGTAATTACTTGGGGTCCGATTTTTTTTTTTTGGATTTTGGTCTTATATGGTTTGATTCACAACCAAAAACAATAAAATCAATGTAAAAATTCATTTAACGAAATTGTTTTGTTGTAAGCCCATTTCAACCAGAATCTCCTACTACTCGAAAATTTTGGGTGTAAGTACTAGGAGTCCGATTTTTTTTTTGGATTATTGTCTAATATGGTTTGATTCACAAAGAAAACAATACAATCAATGTAAAAATTCATTTAACGAAATAGTTTTGTTGTAAGCCCATTTCAACCAGAATCTACTAGGACTCGAAAATTTTGGGTGTAAGTAGTTAAGGTCCGATTTTTTTTTTTGGATTTTTGTCTAATATGGTTTGATTCACAACCAAAAACAATAAAGTCAATGTAAAAACTCATTTAACGAAATAGTTTTGTTGTAAGCCTATTTCAACCAGAATCTACTTGGACTCGAAAATTTTGGGTGTAAGTACTTGGGGTCCGATTTTTTTTTTTGGATTTTTGTCTAATATGGTTTGATTCACAACCAAAAACAATAAAATCAATGTAAAAATTCATTTAACGAAATAGTTTTGTTGTAAGCCCATTTCAACCAGAATCTACTAGGACTCGAAAATTTTGGGTGTAAGTACTTGTGGTCCGATTTTTTTTTTGGGATTTTGGTCTAATATGGTTTGATTCAAAACCAAAAACAATAAAATTCATTTAATGAAATGATTTTGTTGTAAGCCCATTTCAACCAGAATCTACTAGGGCTCGAAAATTTTGGGTGTAAGTACTTGGGGTCCGATTTTTTTTTTGTTTGATTTTTGTCTAATATGGTTTGATTCACAACCAAAAACAATAAAATCAATGTAAAAATTCATTTAACGAAATAGTTTTGTTGTAAGCCCATTTCAACCAGAATCTACTAGGACTCGAAAATTTTGGGTGTAAGTACTTGAGATAAGATTTTTTTTTTGGATTCTTGTCTAATATGGTTTGATTCACAACCAAAAACAATAAAATCAATGTAAAAATTCATTTAACGAAATAGTTTTGTTGTAAGCCCATTTCAACCAGAATCTCTTTCTACTCGAAAATTTTGGGTGTAAGCACTAGGGGTCCGAATTTTTTTTTTTTGATTTTTGTCTAATATGGCTTGATTCTCAACCAAAAACAATTAAATCAATGTAAAAAATTTATTTAACGAAATAGTTTTGTTGTAAGCCCATTTCAACCAGAATCTACGAGGACTCGAAAATTTTGGGTGTAATTACTTGGGGTCCGATTTTTTTTTTGGATTTTTGTCTTATATGGTTTGATTCACAACCAAAAACAATAAAATCAATGTAAAAATTCATTTAACGAAATTGTTTTGTTGTAAGCCCATTTCAACCAGAATCTCCTACTACTCGAAAATTTAGGGTGTAAGTACTAGGAGTCCGATTTTTTTTTTGGATTATTGTCTAATATGGTTTGATTCACAAAGAAAACAATACAATCAATGTAAAAATTCATTTAACGAAATAGTTTTGTTGTAAGCCCATTTCAACCAGAATCTACTAGGACTCGAAAATTTTGGGTGTAAGTAGTTAGGGTCCGATTTTTTTTTTTGGATTTTTGTCTAATATGGTTTGATTCACAACCAAAAACAATAAAATCAATGTAAAAATTCATTTAACGAAATAATTTTTTTGTAAGCCCATTTCAACCAGAATCTACTAGGACTCGAAAATTTTGGGTGTATGCACTAGGGGTCCGATTTTTTTTTTTTTTTTGGATTTTTGTCTAATAAGGTTTGATTCACAACCAAAAACAATAAAATCAATGTAAAAATTCATTTAACGAAATAGTTTTGTTGTAAGCCCATTTCAACCAGAATCTACTAGTACTCGAAAATTTTGGGTGTAAGTACTTGTGGTCCGATTTTTGTTTTTTGGAGTTTTGTCTAATATGGTTTGATTCACCACCAAAAACAATAAAATCAATGTAAAAATTCATTTAACGAAATAGTTTTGTTGTAAGCCCATTTCAACCAGAATCTACTATGACTCGAAAATTTTGGGTGTAAGTACTTGGAGTCCGATTTTTTTATGTTTGGATTTTTGTCTAATATGGTTTGATTCACAACCAAAAACAATAAAATCAATGTAAAAATTCATTTAACGAAATAGTTTTGTTGTAAGCCCATTTCAACCAGAATCTACTAGGAATCGAAAATTTTGGGTGTAAGTACTTGGGGTCCCATTTTTTTTTTTGATTTTTGTCTAATATGGTTTGATTCACAACCAAAAACAATAAAACCAATGTAAAAATCCATTTAACGAAATACTTTTGTTGTAAGCCCATTTCAACTAGAATCTACTAGGAATCGAAAATTTTGGGTGTAAGTACTTGGAGTCCGAATTCTTTTTTTTTGGATTTTTATCTAATATGGTTTGATTCACAACCAAAAACAATAAAATAAGTGTAAAAATTCATTTAATGAAATAGTTTTGTTGTAAGCCCATTTCAACCAGAATCTACTAGGACTCGAAAATTTTGGGTGTAAGTACTTGGGGTCCGATTTTTTTTTTTTTTTGGATTTTTGTCTAATATGGTTTGATTCACAACCAAAAACAATAAAATCAATGTAAAAATTCATTTAACGAAATAGTTTTGTTGTAAGCCCATTTCAACCAGAATCTACTAGGACTCGAAAATTTTGGGTGTAAGTACTTAGGGTCCGATTTTTTTTTGGATTTTTGTCTAATATGGTTTGATTCACAACCAAAAACAATAAAATCAATGTAAAAATTCATCTAACGAAATAGTTTTGTTGTAAGCGGGCATTTCAACCAGAATCTACTAGGACTCGAAAATTTTGGGTGTAAGTACTTGGGTTCCGATTTTTTTTTGAATTTTTGTCTAATATGGTTTGATTCACAACCAAAAACAATAAAGTCAATGTAAAAATTCATTTAACGAAATAGTTTTGTTGTAAGCCCATTTCAACCAGAATCTACTAGGACTCGAAAATTTTGGGTGTAAGTACTTGGGGTCCGTTTTTTTTTTTGGATTTTTGTCTAATATGGTTTGATTCACAACCAAAAACAATAAAATCAATGTAAAAATTCATTTAACGAAATAGTTTTGTTGTAAGCCCATTTCAACCAGAATCTACTAGGAATCGAAAATTTTGGGTGTAAGTACTTGGGGTCCGATTTTTTTTTTGATTTTTGTCTAATATGGTTTGATTCACAACCAAAAACAATAAAATCAATGTAAAAATTCATTTAACGAAATAGTTTTGTTGTAAGCCCATTTCAACCAGAATCTACTAGGACTCGAAAATTTTGGGTGAAAGTACTTGGGGTCCGATTTTTTTTTTGGATTTTTGTCTAATATGGTTTGATTCACAACCAAAAACAATAAAATCAATGTAAAAATTCATTTAACGAAATAGTTTTGTTGTAAGCCCATTTCAACCAGAATCTACTAGGACTCGAAAATTTTGGGTGTAAGTACTTGGGGTCCGATTTTTTTTTTGGATTCTTGTCTAATATGGTTTGATTCACAACCAAAAACAATAAAATCAATGTAAAAATTCATTTAACGACATAGTTTTGTTGTAAGCCCATTTCAACCAGAATCTCCTTCTACTCGAAAATTTTAGGGTAAGCACTAGGGGTCCGAATTTTTTTTTTTGGTTTTTGTCTAATATGGTTTGATTCACAACCAAAAACAATAAAATCAATGTAAAAAATTTATTTGACGAAACAGTTTTGTTGTAAGCCCATTTCAACCAGAATCTACTAGGACTCGAAAATTTTGGGTGTAAGTACTTGGGGTCCGATTTTTTTTTTGGATTTTAGTCTTATATAGTTTGATTCACAACCAAAAACAATAAAATCAATGTAAAAATTCATTTAACGAAATTGTTTTGTTGTAAGCCCATTTCAACCAGAATCTCCTACTACTCGAAAATTTAGGATGTAATACTAGGAGTTCGATTTTTTTTTTGGATTATTGTCTAATATGGTTTGATTCACAACCAAAAACAATACAATCAATGTAAAAATTCATTTAACGAAATAGTTTTGTTGTAAGCCCATTTCAACCAGAATCTACTAGGACTCGAAAATTTTGGGTGTAAGTAGTTAGGGTCAGATTTTTTTTTGGATTTTTGTCTAATATGGTTTGATTCACAACCAAAAACAATAAAATCAATGTAAAAATTCATTTAACGAAATAATTTTGTTGTAAGCCCATTTCAACCAGAATCTACCAGGACTCGAAAATTTTGGGTGTAAGTACTTGGGGTCCGATTTTTTTTTTTTTTTGGATTTTTGTCTTATATGGTTTGATTCACAACCAAAAACAATAAAATCAATGTAAAAATTCATTTAACGAAATAGTTTTGTTGTAAGCCCATTTCAACCAGAATCTACTAGTACTCGAAAATTTTGGGTGTAAGTACTTGTGGTCCGATTTTTTTTTTTGGAGTTTTGTCTAATATGGTTTGATTCACCACCAAAAACAATAAAATCAATGTAAAAATTCATTTAACGAAATAGTTTTGTTGTAAGCCCATTTCAACCAGAATCTACTAGGACTCAAAAATTTTGGGTGTAAGTACTTGGGGTCCGATTTTTTTTTTTGGATTTTTGTCTAATATGGTTTGATTCACAACCAAAAACAATAAAATCAATGTAAAAATTCATTTAACGAAATAGTTTTGTTGTAAGCCCATTTTAACCAGAATCTACTAGGACTCGAAAATTTTGGGTGTAAGTACACATTTCTTTTTTTTTTTTTATTTTTGTCTAATATGCTTTGATTCACAACCAAAAACAATAAAATCAATGTAAAAATTCATTTAACGAAATAGTTTTGTTGTAAGCCCATTTCAACCAGAATCTACTAGGACTCGAAAATTTTTGGGTGTAAGTACTTGGGGTCCGATTTTTTTTTTTTTGATTTTTGTCTAATATGGTTTGATTCACAACCAAAAACAATAAAATCAATGTAAAAATTCATTTAACGAAATAGTTTTGTTGTAAGCCCATTTCAACCAGAATCTACTAGGACTCGAAAATTTTGGGTGTAAGTACTTGGGGTCCGATTTTTTTTTTTTGGATTTTTTGTCTAATATGGTTTGATTCACAACCAAAAACAATAAAATCAATGTAGAAATTCATTTAACGAAATAGTTTTGTTGTAAGCCCATTTCAACCAGAATCTACTAGGACTCGAAAATTTTGGGTGTAAGTACTTGGGTTCCGATTTATTTTTTGGATTTTTGTCTAATATGGTTTGATTCACAACCAAAAACAATAAAATCAATGTAAAAATTCATTTAACGAAATAGTTTTGTTGTAAGCCCATTTCAACCAGAATCTACTAGGACTCGAAAATTTTGGGTGTAAGTACTTAGGGTCCGATTTTTTTTTGGATTTTTGTCTAATATGGTTTGATTCACAACCAAAAACAATAAAGTCAATGTAAAAATTAATTTAACGAAATAGTTTTGTTGTAAGCCCATTTCAACCAGAATCTACTAGGACTCGAAAATTTTGGGTGTAAGTACTTGGGTTCCGATTTTTTTTTTGGATTTTTGTCTAATATGGTTTGATTCACAACCAAAAACAATAAAATCAATGTAAAAATTCATTTAACGAAATAGTTTTGTTGTAAGCCCATTTCAACCAGAATCTACTAGGACTCGAAAATTTTCGGTGTAAATACTTGTGGTCCGATTTTTTTTTTTGTGGATTTTGGTCTAATATGGTTTGATTCACAACCAAAAAAATAAAATTCATTTAATGAAATGATTTTGTTGTAAGCCCATTTCAACCAGAATCTACTAGGACTCGAAAGTTTTGGGTGTAAGTACTTGGGGTCCGATTTTTTTTTTTTTTTTTTTGTCTAATATGGTTTGATTCACAACCAAAAACAATAAAATCAATGTAAAAATTCATTTAACGAAATAGTTTTGTTGTAAGCCCATTTAAACCAGAATCTACTAGGACTCAAAAATTTTGGGTGTAAGTACTTGGGGTCCGATTTTTTTTTTTTTGGATTTTTGTCTAATATGGTTTGATTCACAACCAAAAACAATAAAATCAATGTAAAAATTAATTTAACGAAATAGTTTTGTTGTAAGCCCATTTCAACCAGAATCTACTAGGACTCGAAAATTTTCGGTGTAAATACTTGTGGTCCGATTTTTTTTTTTTGGATTTTGGTCTAATATGGTTTGATTCACAACCAAAAAAATAAAATTCATTTAATGAAATGATTTTGTTGTAAGCCCATTTCAACCAGAATCTACTAGGACTCGAAAGTTTTGGGTGTAAGTACTTGGGGTCCGATTTTTTTATTTTTTTATTTTTGTCTAATATGGTTTGATTCACAACCAAAAACAATAAAATTAATGTAAAAATTCATTTAACGAAATAGTTTTGTTGTAAGCCCATTTCAACCACAATCTCCTTCTACTCGAAAATTTTGGGTGTAAGCACTAGGGGTCCGAATTTTTTTTTTTTTTTATCTTTGTCTAATATGGTTTGATTCTCAACCAAAAACAATAAAATCAATGTAAAAATTTATTTAACGAAATAGTTTTGTTGTAAGCCCATTTCAACCAGAATCTACTAGGACTCGAAAATTTTGGGTGTAAGTACTTAGGGTCCGATTTTTTTTTGGATTTTTGTCTAATATGGTTTGATTCACAACCAAAAACCATAAAGTCAATGTAAAAATTCATTTAACGAAATAGTTTTGTTGTAAGCCCATTTCAACCAGAATCTACTAGGACTCGAAAATTTTGGGTGTAAGTACTTGGGGTCCGTTTTTTTTTTGGATTTTTGTCTAATATGGTTTGATTCACAACCAAAAACAATAAAATCAATGTAAAAATTCATTTAACGAAATAGTTTTGTTGTAAGCCCATTTCAACCAGAATCTACTAGGACTCGAAAATTTTGGTGTTAGTACTTGGGGTCCTATTTTTTTTTTGATTTTTGTCTAATGTTGTTTGATTCACAACCAAAAACAATAAAATCAATGTAAAAATTCATTTAACGAAATAGTTTTGTTGTAAGCCCATTTCAACCAGAATCTACTAGGACTCGAAAATTTTGGGTGAAAGTACTTGGGGTCCGATTTTTTTTTTTTGGATTTTTGTCTAATATGGTTTGATTCACAACCAAAAACAATAAAATCAATGTAAAAATTAATTTAACGAAATAGTTTTGTTGTAAGCCCATTTCAACCAGAATCTACTAGGACTCGAAAATTTTGGGTGTAAGTACTTAGGGTCCGATTTTTTTTTTTGGATTTTTGTCTAAAATTGTTTGATTCACAACCAAAAACAATAAAATCAATGTAAAAATTAATTTAACGAAATAGTTTTGTTGTAAGCCCATTTCAACCAGAATCTACTAGGACTCGAAAATTTTGGGTGTAAGTACTTGGGTTCCGATTTTTTTTTTGGATTTTTGTCTAATATGGTTTGATTCACAACCAAAAACAATAAAATCAATGTAAAAATTCATTTAACGAAATAGTTTAGTTGTAAGCCCATTTCAACCAGAATCTACTAGGACTCGAAAATTTTGGGTGTAAGTACTTAGGGTCCGATTTTTTTTGGATTTTTGTCTAATATGGTTTGATTCACAACCAAAAACAATAAAGTCAATGTAAAAATTAATTTAACGAAATAGTTTTGTTGTAAGCCCATTTCAACCAGAATCTACTAGGACTCGAAAATTTTGGGTGTAAATACTTGTGGTCCGATTTTTTTTTTTTGGATTTTGGTCTAATATGGTTTGATTCACAACCAAAAAAATAAAATTCATTTAATGAAATGATTTTGTTGTAAGCCCATTTCAACCAGAATCTACTAGGACTCGAAAGTTTTGGGTGTAAGTACTTGGGGTCCGATTTTTTTATTTTTTTATATTTGTCTAATATGGTTTGATTCACAACCAAAAACAATAAAATTAATGTAAAAATTCATTTAACGAAATAGTTTTGTTGTAAGCCCATTTCAACCACAATCTCCTTCTACTCGAAAATTTTGGGTGTAAGCACTAGGGGTCCGAATTTTTTTTTTTTTTTTATCTTTGTCTAATATGGTTTGATTCTCAACCAAAAACAATAAAATCAATGTAAAAATTTATTTAACGAAATAGTTTTGTTGTAAGCCCATTTCAACCAGAATCTACTAGGACTCGAAAATTTTGGGTGTAAGTACTTTGGTCCGATTTTTTTTTGGATTTTTGTCTAATATGGTTTGATTCACAACCAAAAACCATAAAGTCAATGTAAAAATTCATTTAACGAAATAGTTTTGTTGTGAGCCCATTTCAACCAGAATCTACTAGGACTCGAAAATTTTGGGTGTAAGTACTTGGGGTCCGTTTTTTTTTTTGGATTTTTGTCTAATATGGTTTGATTCACAACCAAAAACAATAAAATCAATGTAAAAATTCATTTAACGAAATAGTTTTGTTGTAAGCCCATTTCAACCAGAATCTACTAGGACTCGAAAATTTTGGTGTTAGTACTTGGGGTCCGATTTTTTTTTTGATTTTTGTCTAATGTTGTTTGATTCACAACCAAAAACAATAAAATCAATGTAAAAATTCATTTAACGAAATAGTTTTGTTGTAAGCCCATTTCAACCAGAATCTACTAGGACTCGAAAATTTTGGGTGAAAGTACTTGGGGTCCGATTTTTTTTTTTTGGATTTTTGTCTAATATGGTTTGATTCACAACCAAAAACAATAAAATCAATGTAAAAATTAATTTAACGAAATAGTTTTGTTGTAAGCCCATTTCAACCAGAATCTACTAGGACTCGAAAATTTTGGGTGTATGTACTTAGGGTCCGATTTTTTTTTTTTGGATTTTTGTCTAAAATTGTTTGATTCACAACCAAAAACAATAAAATCAATGTAAAAATTAATTTAACGAAATAGTTTTGTTGTAAGCCCATTTCAACCAGAATCTACTAGGACTCGAAAATTTTGGGTGTAAGTACTTGGGTTCCGATTTTTTTTTTGGATTTTTGTCTAATATGGTTTGATTCACAACCAAAAACAATAAAATCAATGTAAAAATTCATTTAACGAAATAGTTTTGTTGTAAGCCCATTTCAACCAGAATCTACTAGGACTCGAAAATTTTGGGTGTAAGTACTTAGGGTCCGATTTTTTTTTATTTTTATTTTTGTCTAATATGGTTTGATTCACAACCAAAAACAATAAAATCAATGTAAAAATTCATTTAACGAAATAGTTTTGTTGTAAGCCCATTTAAACCAGAATCTACTAGGACTCAAAAATTTTGGGTGTAAGTACTTGGGGTCCGATTTTTTTTTTTTGGATTTTTGTCTAATATGGTTTGATTCACAACCAAAAACAATAAAATCAATGTAAAAATTCATTTAACGAAATAGTTTTGTTGTAAGCCCATTTCAACCAGAATCTACTAGGACTCGAAAATTTTGGGTGTAAATACTTGTGGTCCGATTTTTTTTTTTTGGATTTTGGTCTAATATGGTTTGATTCACAACCAAAAAAATAAAATTCATTTAATGAAATGATTTTGTTGTAAGCCCATTTCAACCAGAATCTACTAGGACTCGAAAGTTTTGGGTGTAAGTACTTGGGGTCCGATTTTTTTTTTTTTTTATTTTTGTCTAATATGGTTTGATTCACAACCAAAAACAATAAAATCAATGTAAAAATTCATTTAACGAAATAGTTTTGTTGTAAGCCCATTTCAACCACAATCTCCTTCTACTCGAAAATTTTGGGTGTAAGCACTAGGGGTCCGAATTTTTTTTTTTTTTTATCTTTGTCTAATATGGTTTGATTCTCAACCAAAAACAATAAAATCAATGTAAAAATTTATTTAACGAAATAGTTTTGTTGTAAGCCCATTTCAACCAGAATCTACTAGGACTCGAAAATTTTGGGTGTAAGTACTTAGGGTCCGATTTTTTTTTGGATTTTTGTCTAATATGGTTTGATTCACAACCAAAAACCATAAAGTCAATGTACAAATTCATTTAACGAAATAGTTTTGTTGTAAGCCCATTTCAACCAGAATCTACTAGGACTCGAAAATTTTGGGTGTAAGTACTTGGGGTCCGTTTTTTTTTTGGATTTTTGTCTAATATGGTTTGATTCACAACCAAAAACAATAAAATCAATGTAAAAATTCATTTAACGAAATAGTTTTGTTGTAAGCCCATTTCAACCAGAATCTACTAGGACTCGAAAATTTTGGTGTTAGTACTTGGGGTCCGATTTTTTTTTTGATTTTTGTCTAATATGGTTTGATTCACAACCAAAAACAATAAAATCAATGTAAAAATTCATTTAACGAAATAGTTTTGTTGTAAGCCCATTTCAACCAGAATCTACTAGGACTCGAAAATTTTGGGTGAAAGTACTTGGGGTCCGATTTTTTTTTTTTGGATTTTTGTCTAATATGGTTTGATTCACAACCAAAAACAATAAAATCAATGTAAAAATTAATTTAACGAAATAGTTTTGTTGTAAGCCCATTTCAACCAGAATCTACTAGGACTCGAAAATTTTGGGTGTATGTACTTATGGTCCGATTTTTTTTTTTTGGATTTTTGTCTAAAATTGTTTGATTCACAACCAAAAACAATAAAATCAATGTAAAAATTAATTTAACGAAATAGTTTTGTTGTAAGCCCATTTCAACCAGAATCTACTAGGACTCGAAAATTTTGGGTGTAAGTACTTGGGTTCCGATTTTTTTTTTGGATTTTTGTCTAATATGGTTTGATTCACAACCAAAAACAATAAAATCAATGTAAAAATTCATTTAACGAAATAGTTTTGTTGTAAGCCCATTTCAACCAGAATCTACTAGGACTCGAAAATTTTGGGTGTAAGTACTTAGGGTCCGATTTTTTTTTGGATTTTTGTCTAATATGGTTTGATTCACAACCAAAAACAATAAAGTCAATGTAAAAATTCATTTAACGAAATAGTTTTGTTGTAAGCCTATTTCAACCAGAATCTACTAGGACTCGAAAATTTTGGGTGTAAGTACTTGGGGTCCGATTTTTTTTTTTGGATTTTTGTCTAATATGGTTTGATTCACAAGCAAAAACAATAAAATCAATGTAAAAATTCATTTAACGAAATAGTTTTGTTGTAAGCCCATTTCAACCAGAATCTACTAGGACTCGAAAATTTTCGGTGTAAATACTTGTGGTCCGATTTTTTTTTTTTTTGGATTTTGGTCTAATATGGTTTGATTCACAACCAAAAAAATAAAATTCATTTAATGAAATGATTTTGTTGTAAGCCCATTTCAACCAGAATCTACTAGGACTCGAAAGTTTTGGGTGTAAGTACTTGGGGTCCGATTTTTTTATTTTTTTATTTTTGTCTAATATGGTTTGATTCACAACCAAAAACAATAAAATCAATGTAAAAATTCATTTAACGAAATAGTTTTGTTGTAAGCCCATTTCAACCAGAATCTACTAGGACTCAAAAATTTTGGGTGTAAGTACTTGGGGTCCGATTTTTTTTTTTGGATTTTTGTCTAATATGGTTTGATTCACAACCAAAAACAATAAAATCAATGTAAAAATTAATTTAACGAAATAGTTTTGTTGTAAGCCCATTTCAACCAGAATCTACTAGGACTCGAAAATTTTGGGTGTATGTACTTAGGGTCGGATTTTTTTTTTTTGGATTTTTGTCTAAAATTGTTTGATTCACAACCAAAAACAATAAAGTCAATGTAAAAATTAATTTAACGAAATAGTTTTGTTGTAAGCACATTTCAACCAGAATCTACTAGGACTCGAAAATTTTGGGTGTAAGTACTTGGGTTCCGATTTTTTTTTTGGATTTTTGTCTAATATGGTTTGATTCACAACCAAAAACAATAAAATCAATGTAAAAATTCATTTAACGAAATAGTTTTGTTGTAAGCCCATTTCAACCAGAATCTACTAGGACTCGAAAATTTTGGGTGTAAGTACTTAGGGTCCGATTTTTTTTTGGAGTTTTGTCTAATATGGTTTGATTCACAACCAAAAACAATAAAGTCAATGTAAAAATTCATTTAACGAAATAGTTTTGTTGTAAGCCCATTTCAACCAGAATCTACTAGGACTCGAAAATTTTGGGTGAAAGTACTTGGGGTCCGATTTTTTTTTTTTGGATTTTTGTCTAATATGGTTTGATTCACAACCAAAAACAATAAAATCAATGTAAAAATTAATTTAACGAAATACTTTTGTTGTAAGCCCATTTCAACCAGAATCTACTAGGACTCGAAAATTTTGGGTGTATGTACTTAGGGTCCGATTTTTTTTTTTTGGATTTTTGTCTAAAATTGTTTGATTCACAACCAAAAACAATAAAATCAATGTAAAAATTAATTTAACGAAATAGTTTTGTTGTAAGCCCATTTCAACCAGAATCTACTAGGACTCGAAAATTTTGGGTGTAAGTACTTGGGTTCCGATTTTTTTTTGGATTTTTGTCTAATATGGTTTGATTCACACCCAAAAACAATAAAATCAATGTAAAAATTCATTTAACGAAATAGTTTTGTTGTAAGCCCATTTCAACCAGAATCTACTAGGACTCGAAAATTTTGGGTGTAAGTACTTAGGGTCCGATTTTTTTTTGGATTTTTGTCTAATATGGTTTGATTCACAACCAAAAACAATAAAATCAATGTAAAAATTCATTTAACGAAATAGTTTTGTTGTAAGCCCATTTCAACCAGAATCTACTAGGACTCGAAAATTTTGGTGTTAGTACTTGGGGTCCGATTTTTTTTTTTTTGGATTTTTGTCTAATATGGTTTGATTCACAACCAAAAACAATAAAATCAATGTAAAAATTCATTTAACGAAATAGTTTTGTTGTAAGCCCATTTCAACCAGAATCTACTAGGACTCGAAAATTTTGGGTGAAAGTACTTGGGGTCCGATTTTTTTTTTTTGGATTTTTGTCTAATATGGTTTGATTCACAACCAAAAACAATAAAATCAATGTAAAAATTAATTTAACGAAATAGTTTTGTTGTAAGCCCATTTCAACCAGAATCTACTAGGACTCGAAAATTTTGGGTGTAAGTACTTAGGGTCCGATTTTTTTTTTTGGATTTTTGTCTAAAATTGTTTGATTCACAACCAAAAACAATAAAATCAATGTAAAAATTAATTTAACGAAATAGTTTTGTTGTAAGCCCATTTCAACCAGAATCTACTAGGACTCGAAAATTTTGGGTGTAAGTACTTGGGTTCCGATTTTTTTTTTGGATTTTTGTCTAATATGGTTTGATTCACAACCAAAAACAATAAAATCAATGTAAAAATTCATTTAACGAAATAGTTTAGTTGTAAGCCCATTTCAACCAGAATCTACTAGGACTCGAAAATTTTGGGTGTAAGTACTTAGGGTCCGATTTTTTTTGGATTTTTGTCTAATATGGTTTGATTCACAACCAAAAACAATAAAGTCAATGTAAAAATTAATTTAACGAAATAGTTTTGTTGTAAGCCCATTTCAACCAGAATCTACTAGGACTCGAAAATTTTGGGTGTAAATACTTGTGGTCCGATTTTTTTTTTTTGGATTTTGGTCTAATATGGTTTGATTCACAACCAAAAAAATAAAATTCATTTAATGAAATGATTTTGTTGTAAGCCCATTTCAACCAGAATCTACTAGGACTCGAAAGTTTTGGGTGTAAGTACTTGGGGTCCGATTTTTTTATTTTTTTATATTTGTCTAATATGGTTTGATTCACAACCAAAAACAATAAAATTAATGTAAAAATTCATTTAACGAAATAGTTTTGTTGTAAGCCCATTTCAACCACAATCTCCTTCTACTCGAAAATTTTGGGTGTAAGCACTAGGGGTCCGAATTTTTTTTTTTTTTTTATCTTTGTCTAATATGGTTTGATTCTCAACCAAAAACAATAAAATCAATGTAAAAATTTATTTAACGAAATAGTTTTGTTGTAAGCCCATTTCAACCAGAATCTACTAGGACTCGAAAATTTTGGGTGTAAGTACTTTGGTCCGATTTTTTTTTGGATTTTTGTCTAATATGGTTTGATTCACAACCAAAAACCATAAAGTCAATGTAAAAATTCATTTAACGAAATAGTTTTGTTGTGAGCCCATTTCAACCAGAATCTACTAGGACTCGAAAATTTTGGGTGTAAGTACTTGGGGTCCGTTTTTTTTTTTGGATTTTTGTCTAATATGGTTTGATTCACAACCAAAAACAATAAAATCAATGTAAAAATTCATTTAACGAAATAGTTTTGTTGTAAGCCCATTTCAACCAGAATCTACTAGGACTCGAAAATTTTGGTGTTAGTACTTGGGGTCCGATTTTTTTTTTGATTTTTGTCTAATGTTGTTTGATTCACAACCAAAAACAATAAAATCAATGTAAAAATTCATTTAACGAAATAGTTTTGTTGTAAGCCCATTTCAACCAGAATCTACTAGGACTCGAAAATTTTGGGTGAAAGTACTTGGGGTCCGATTTTTTTTTTTTGGATTTTTGTCTAATATGGTTTGATTCACAACCAAAAACAATAAAATCAATGTAAAAATTAATTTAACGAAATAGTTTTGTTGTAAGCCCATTTCAACCAGAATCTACTAGGACTCGAAAATTTTGGGTGTATGTACTTAGGGTCCGATTTTTTTTTTTTGGATTTTTGTCTAAAATTGTTTGATTCACAACCAAAAACAATAAAATCAATGTAAAAATTAATTTAACGAAATAGTTTTGTTGTAAGCCCATTTCAACCAGAATCTACTAGGACTCGAAAATTTTGGGTGTAAGTACTTGGGTTCCGATTTTTTTTTTGGATTTTTGTCTAATATGGTTTGATTCACAACCAAAAACAATAAAATCAATGTAAAAATTCATTTAACGAAATAGTTTTGTTGTAAGCCCATTTCAACCAGAATCTACTAGGACTCGAAAATTTTGGGTGTAAGTACTTAGGGTCCGATTTTTTTTTATTTTTATTTTTGTCTAATATGGTTTGATTCACAACCAAAAACAATAAAATCAATGTAAAAATTCATTTAACGAAATAGTTTTGTTGTAAGCCCATTTAAACCAGAATCTACTAGGACTCAAAAATTTTGGGTGTAAGTACTTGGGGTCCGATTTTTTTTTTTTGGATTTTTGTCTAATATGGTTTGATTCACAACCAAAAACAATAAAATCAATGTAAAAATTCATTTAACGAAATAGTTTTGTTGTAAGCCCATTTCAACCAGAATCTACTAGGACTCGAAAATTTTGGGTGTAAATACTTGTGGTCCGATTTTTTTTTTTTGGATTTTGGTCTAATATGGTTTGATTCACAACCAAAAAAATAAAATTCATTTAATGAAATGATTTTGTTGTAAGCCCATTTCAACCAGAATCTACTAGGACTCGAAAGTTTTGGGTGTAAGTACTTGGGGTCCGATTTTTTTTTTTTTTTATTTTTGTCTAATATGGTTTGATTCACAACCAAAAACAATAAAATCAATGTAAAAATTCATTTAACGAAATAGTTTTGTTGTAAGCCCATTTCAACCACAATCTCCTTCTACTCGAAAATTTTGGGTGTAAGCACTAGGGGTCCGAATTTTTTTTTTTTTTTATCTTTGTCTAATATGGTTTGATTCTCAACCAAAAACAATAAAATCAATGTAAAAATTTATTTAACGAAATAGTTTTGTTGTAAGCCCATTTCAACCAGAATCTACTAGGACTCGAAAATTTTGGGTGTAAGTACTTAGGGTCCGATTTTTTTTTGGATTTTTGTCTAATATGGTTTGATTCACAACCAAAAACCATAAAGTCAATGTACAAATTCATTTAACGAAATAGTTTTGTTGTAAGCCCATTTCAACCAGAATCTACTAGGACTCGAAAATTTTGGGTGTAAGTACTTGGGGTCCGTTTTTTTTTTGGATTTTTGTCTAATATGGTTTGATTCACAACCAAAAACAATAAAATCAATGTAAAAATTCATTTAACGAAATAGTTTTGTTGTAAGCCCATTTCAACCAGAATCTACTAGGACTCGAAAATTTTGGTGTTAGTACTTGGGGTCCGATTTTTTTTTTGATTTTTGTCTAATATGGTTTGATTCACAACCAAAAACAATAAAATCAATGTAAAAATTCATTTAACGAAATAGTTTTGTTGTAAGCCCATTTCAACCAGAATCTACTAGGACTCGAAAATTTTGGGTGAAAGTACTTGGGGTCCGATTTTTTTTTTTTGGATTTTTGTCTAATATGGTTTGATTCACAACCAAAAACAATAAAATCAATGTAAAAATTAATTTAACGAAATAGTTTTGTTGTAAGCCCATTTCAACCAGAATCTACTAGGACTCGAAAATTTTGGGTGTATGTACTTATGGTCCGATTTTTTTTTTTTGGATTTTTGTCTAAAATTGTTTGATTCACAACCAAAAACAATAAAATCAATGTAAAAATTAATTTAACGAAATAGTTTTGTTGTAAGCCCATTTCAACCAGAATCTACTAGGACTCGAAAATTTTGGGTGTAAGTACTTGGGTTCCGATTTTTTTTTTGGATTTTTGTCTAATATGGTTTGATTCACAACCAAAAACAATAAAATCAATGTAAAAATTCATTTAACGAAATAGTTTTGTTGTAAGCCCATTTCAACCAGAATCTACTAGGACTCGAAAATTTTGGGTGTAAGTACTTAGGGTCCGATTTTTTTTTGGATTTTTGTCTAATATGGTTTGATTCACAACCAAAAACAATAAAGTCAATGTAAAAATTCATTTAACGAAATAGTTTTGTTGTAAGCCTATTTCAACCAGAATCTACTAGGACTCGAAAATTTTGGGTGTAAGTACTTGGGGTCCGATTTTTTTTTTTGGATTTTTGTCTAATATGGTTTGATTCACAAGCAAAAACAATAAAATCAATGTAAAAATTCATTTAACGAAATAGTTTTGTTGTAAGCCCATTTCAACCAGAATCTACTAGGACTCGAAAATTTTCGGTGTAAATACTTGTGGTCCGATTTTTTTTTTTTTTGGATTTTGGTCTAATATGGTTTGATTCACAACCAAAAAAATAAAATTCATTTAATGAAATGATTTTGTTGTAAGCCCATTTCAACCAGAATCTACTAGGACTCGAAAGTTTTGGGTGTAAGTACTTGGGGTCCGATTTTTTTATTTTTTTATTTTTGTCTAATATGGTTTGATTCACAACCAAAAACAATAAAATCAATGTAAAAATTCATTTAACGAAATAGTTTTGTTGTAAGCCCATTTCAACCAGAATCTACTAGGACTCAAAAATTTTGGGTGTAAGTACTTGGGGTCCGATTTTTTTTTTTGGATTTTTGTCTAATATGGTTTGATTCACAACCAAAAACAATAAAATCAATGTAAAAATTAATTTAACGAAATAGTTTTGTTGTAAGCCCATTTCAACCAGAATCTACTAGGACTCGAAAATTTTGGGTGTATGTACTTAGGGTCGGATTTTTTTTTTTTGGATTTTTGTCTAAAATTGTTTGATTCACAACCAAAAACAATAAAGTCAATGTAAAAATTAATTTAACGAAATAGTTTTGTTGTAAGCACATTTCAACCAGAATCTACTAGGACTCGAAAATTTTGGGTGTAAGTACTTGGGTTCCGATTTTTTTTTTGGATTTTTGTCTAATATGGTTTGATTCACAACCAAAAACAATAAAATCAATGTAAAAATTCATTTAACGAAATAGTTTTGTTGTAAGCCCATTTCAACCAGAATCTACTAGGACTCGAAAATTTTGGGTGTAAGTACTTAGGGTCCGATTTTTTTTTGGAGTTTTGTCTAATATGGTTTGATTCACAACCAAAAACAATAAAGTCAATGTAAAAATTCATTTAACGAAATAGTTTTGTTGTAAGCCCATTTCAACCAGAATCTACTAGGACTCGAAAATTTTGGGTGAAAGTACTTGGGGTCCGATTTTTTTTTTTTGGATTTTTGTCTAATATGGTTTGATTCACAACCAAAAACAATAAAATCAATGTAAAAATTAATTTAACGAAATACTTTTGTTGTAAGCCCATTTCAACCAGAATCTACTAGGACTCGAAAATTTTGGGTGTATGTACTTAGGGTCCGATTTTTTTTTTTTGGATTTTTGTCTAAAATTGTTTGATTCACAACCAAAAACAATAAAATCAATGTAAAAATTAATTTAACGAAATAGTTTTGTTGTAAGCCCATTTCAACCAGAATCTACTAGGACTCGAAAATTTTGGGTGTAAGTACTTGGGTTCCGATTTTTTTTTGGATTTTTGTCTAATATGGTTTGATTCACAACCAAAAACAATAAAATCAATGTAAAAATTCATTTAACGAAATAGTTTTGTTGTAAGCCCATTTCAACCAGAATCTACTAGGACTCGAAAATTTTGGGTGTAAGTACTTAGGGTCCGATTTTTTTTTGGATTTTTGTCTAATATGGTTTGATTCACAACCAAAAACAATAAAATCAATGTAAAAATTCATTTAACGAAATAGTTTTGTTGTAAGCCCATTTCAACCAGAATCTACTAGGACTCGAAAATTTTGGTGTTAGTACTTGGGGTCCGATTTTTTTTTTTTTGGATTTTTGTCTAATATGGTTTGATTCACAACCAAAAACAATAAAATCAATGTAAAAATTCATTTAACGAAATAGTTTTGTTGTAAGCCCATTTCAACCAGAATCTACTAGGACTCAAAAATTTTGGGTGTAAGTACTTGGGGTCCGATTTTTTTTTTTTGGATTTTTGTCTAATATGGTTTGATTCACAACCAAAAACAATAAAATCAATGTAAAAATTAATTTAACGAAATAGTTTTGTTGTAAGCCCATTTCAACCAGAATCTACTAGGACTCGAAAATTTTGGGTGTATGTACTTAGGGTCCGATTTTTTTTTTTGGATTTTTGTCTAAAATTGTTTGATTCACAACCAAAAACAATAAAATCAATGTAAAAATTCATTTAACGAAATAGTTTTGTTGTAAGCCCATTTCAACCAGAATCTACTAGGACTCGAAAATTTTGGGTGTAAGTACTTAGGGTCCGATTTTTTTTTGGATTTTTGTCTAATATGGTTTGATTCACAACCAAAAACAATAAAGTCAATGTAAAAATTCATTTAACGAAATAGTTTTGTTGTAAGCCTATTTCAACCAGAATCTACTAGGACTCGAAAATTTTGGGTGAAAGTACTTGGGGTCCGATTTTTTTTTTGGATTTTTGTCTAATATGGTTTGATTCACAACCAAAAACAATAAAATCAATGTAAAAATTTATTTAACTAAATAGTTTTGTTGTAAGCCCATTTCAACCAGAATCTACTAGGACTCGAAAATTTTGGGTGTAAGTACTTGGGTTCCGATTTTTTTTTTGGATTTTTGTCTAATATGGTTTGATTCACAACCAAAAACAATAAAATCAATCTAAAAATTCATTTAACGAAATAGTTTTGTTGTAAGCCCATTTCAACCAGAATCTACTAGGACTCGAAAATTTTGGGTGTAAGTACTTAGGGTCCGATTTTTTTTTGGATTTTTGTCTAATATGGTTTGATTCACAACCAAAAACAATAAAGTCAATGTAAAAATTCGTTTAACGAAATAGTTTTGTTGTAAGCCTATTTCAACCAGAATCTACTAGGACTCGAAAATTTTGGGTGTAAGTACTTGGGGTCCGATTTTTTTTTTGGATTTTTGTCTAATATGGTTTGATTCACAAGCAAAAACAATAAAATCAATGTAAAAATTCATTTAACGAAATAGTTTTGTTGTAAGCCCATTTCAACCAGAATCTACTAGGACTCGAAAATTTTCGGTGTAAATACTTGTGGTCCGATTTTTTTTTTTTTGGATTTTGGTCTAATATGGTTTGATTCACAACCAAAAAAATAAAATTCATTTAATGAAATGATTTTGTTGTAAGCCCATTTCAACCAGAATCTACTAGGACTCGAAAGTTTTGGGTGTAAGTACTTGGGGTCCGATTTTTTTTTTTTGTGGATTTTGGTCTAATATGGTTTGATTCACAACCAAAAACAATAAAATCAATGTAAAAATTCATTCACCGAAATAGTTTTGTTGTAAGCCCATTTAAACCAGAATCTACTAGGACTCAAAAATTTTGGGTGTAAGTACTTGGGGTCCGATTTTTTTTTTTTGGATTTTTGTCTAATATGGTTTGATTCACAACCAAAAACAATAAAATCAATGTAAAAATTAATTTAACGAAATTGTTTTGTTGTAAGCCCATTTCAACCAGAATCTTCTAGGACTCGAAAATTTTGGGTGTATGTACTTAGGGTCCGATTTTTTTTTTTTGGATTTTTGTCTAAAATTGTTTGATTCACAACCAAAAACAATAAAATCAATGTAAAAATTAATTTAACGAAATAGTTTTGTTGTAAGCCCATTTCAACCAGAATCTACTAGGACTCGAAAATTTTGGGTGTATGTACTTGGGGTCCGATTTTTTTTTTTGGATTTTTGTCTAAAATTGTTTGATTCACAACCAAAAACAATAAAATCAATGTAAAAATTCATTTAACGAAATAGTTTTGTTGTAAGCCCATTTCAACCAGAATCTACTAGGACTCGAAAATTTTGGGTGTAAGTACTTGGGGTCCGATTTTTTTTTTTGGATTTTTGTCTAATATGGTTTGATTCACAAGCAAAAACAATAAAATCAATGTAAAAATTCATTTAACGAAATAGTTTTGTTGTAAGCCCATTTCAACCAGAATCTACTAGGACTCGAAAATTTTCGGTTTAAATACTTGTGGTCCGATTTTTTTTTTTGTGGATTTTGGTCTAATATGGTTTGATTCACAACCAAAAAAATAAAATTCATTTAATGAAATGATTTTGTTGTAAGCCCATTTCAACCAGAATCTACTAGGACTCGAAAGTTTTGGGTGTAAGTACTTGGGGTCCGATTTTTTTTTTTTTATTTTTGTCTAATATGGTTTGATTCACAACCAAAAACAATAAAATCAATGTAAAAATTCATTTAACGAAATAGTTTTGTTGTAAGCCCATTTAAACCAGAATCTACTAGGACTCGAAAATTTTGGGTGTAAGTACTTGGGGTCCGATTTTTTTTTTTGGATTTTTGTCTAATATGATTTGATTCACAACCAAAAACAATAAAATCAATGTAAAAATTAATTAAACGAAATAGTTTTGTTGTAAGCCCATTTCAACCAGAATCTACTAGGACTCGAAAATTTTGGGTGTATGTACTTAGGGTCCGATTTTTTTTTTTTGGATTTTTGTCTAAAATTGTTTGATTCACAACCAAAAACAATAAAATCAATGTAAAAATTAATTTAACGAAATAGTTTTGTTGTAAGCCCATTTCAACCAGAATCTACTAGGACTCGAAAATTTTGGGTGTAAGTACTTGGAGTCCGAATTCTTTTGTTTTTGGATTTTTGTCTAATATGGTTTGATTCACTACCAAAAACAATAAAGTCAATGTAAAAATTCATTTAACGAAATAGTTTTGTTGTAAGCCTATTTCAACCAGAATCTACTAGGACTCGAAAATTTTGGGTGTAAGTACTTGGGGTCCGATTTTTTTTTTTGGATTTTTGTCTAATATGGTTTGATTCACAACCAAAAACAATAAAATCAATGTAAAAATTCATTTAACGAAATAGTTTCGTTGTAAGCCCATTTCAACCAGAATCTACTAGGACTCGAAAATTTTCGGTGTAAATACTTGTGGTCCGATTTTTTTTTTTTGGATTTTGGTCTAATATGGTTTGATTCACAACCAAAAAAATAAAATTCATTTAATGAAATGATTTTGTTGTAAGCCCATTTCAACCAGAATCTACTAGGACTCGAAAGTTTTGGGTGTAAGTACTTGGGGTCCGATTTTTTTTTTCTTTATTTTTGTCTAATATGGTTTGATTCACAACCAAAAACAATAAAATCAATGTAAAAATTCATTTAACGAAATAGTTTTGTTGTAAGCCCATTTAAACCAGAATCTACTAGGACTCAAAAATTTTGGGTGTAAGTACTTGGGGTCCGATTTTTTTTTTTTGGATTTTTGCCTAATATGGTTTGATTCACAACCAAAAACAATAAAATCAATGTAAAAATTAATTTAACGAAATAGTTTTGTTGTAAGCCCATTTCAACCAGAATCTACTAGGACTCGAAAATTTTGGGTGTATGTACTTAGGGTCCGATTTTTTTTTTTGGATTTTTGTCTTAAATTGTTTGATTCACAACCAAAAACAATAAAATCAATGTAAAAATTAATTTAACGAAATAGTTTTGTTGTAAGCCCATTTCAACCAGAATCTACTAGGACTCGAAAATTTTGGGTGTAAGTACTTGGGTTCCGATTTTTTTTTTGGATTTTTGTCTAATATGGTTTGATTCACAACCAAAAACAATAAAATCAATGTAAAAATTCATTTAACGAAATAGTTTTGTTGTAAGCCCATTTCAACCAGAATCTACTAGGACTCGAAAATTTTGGGTGTAAGTACTTAGGGTCCGATTTTTTTTTGGATTTTTGTCTAATATGGTTTGATTCACAACCAAAAACAATAAAGTCAATGTAAAAATTCATTTAACGAAATAGTTTTGTTGTAAGCCTATTTCAACCAGAATCTAAAAATTAGTAACGAAATAGTTTTGTTGTAAGCCCATTTCAACCAGAATCTACTAGGACTCGAAAATTTTGGGTGTTAGTACTTGGGGTCCGATTTTTTTTTTGATTTTTGTCTAATATGGTTTGATTCACAACCAAAAACAATAAAATCAATGTAAAAATTCATTTAACGAAATAGTTTTGTTGTAAGCCCATTTCAACCAGAATCTACTAGGACTCGAAAATTTTGGGTGAAAGTACTTGGGGTTCGATTTTTTTTTTTTGGATTTTTGTCTAATATGGTTTGATTCACAAGCAAAAACAATAAAATCAATGTAAAAATTCATTTAACGAAATAGTTTTGTTGTAAGCCCATTTCAACCAGAATCTACTAGGACTCGAAAATTTTTGGGTGTAAGTACTTGGGGTCCGATTTTTTTTTTTGGATTTTTGTCTAATATGGTTTGATTCACAAGCAAAAACAATAAAATCAATGTAAAAATTCATTTAACGAAATAGTTTTGTTGTAAGCCCATTTCAACCAGAATCTACTAGGACTCGAAAATTTTCGGTGTAAATACTTGTGGTCCGATTTTTTTTTTTGTGGATTTTGGTCTAATATGGTTTGATTCACAACCAAAAAAATAAAATTCATTTAATGAAATGATTTTGTTGTAAGGCCATTTCAACCAGAATCTACTAGGATTCGAAAGTTTTGGGTGTAAGTACTTGGGGTCCGATTTTTTTTTTTTTTTTTTGTCTAATATGGTTTGATTCACAACCAAAAACAATAAAATCAATGTAAAAATTCATTTAACGAAATAGTTTTGTTGTAAGCCCATTTAAACCAGAATCTTCTAGGACTCAAACATTTTGGGTGTAAGTACTTGGGGTCCGATTTTTTTTTTTTGGATTTTTGTCTAATATGGTTTGATTCACAACCAAAAACAATAAAATCAATGTAAAAATCCATTTAACGAAATAGTTTTGTTGTAAGCCCATTTCAACCAGAATCTACTAGGAATCGAAAATTTTGGGTGGAAGTACTTGGAGTCCGAATTCTTTTGTTTTTGGATTTTTATCTAATATGGTTTGATTCACAACCAAAAACAATAAAATAAATGTAAAAGTTCATTTAACGAAATAGTTTTGTTGTAAGCCCATTTCAACCAGAATCTACTAGGACTCGAAAATTTTGGGTGTAAGTACTTGGGGTCCGATTTTTTTTTTTGGATTTTTGTCTAATATGGTTTGATTCACAACCAAAAACAATAAAATTAATGTAAAAATTCATTTAACGAAATAGTTTTGTTGTAAGCCCATTTCAACCAGAATCTACTAGGACTCAAAAATTTTGGGTGTAAGTACTTGGGGTCCGATTTTTTTTTTTTGGATTTTTGTCTAATATGGTTTGATTCACAACCAAAAACAATAAAATCAATGTAAAAATTAATTTATCGAAATAGTTTTGTTGTAAGCCCATTTCAACCAGAATCTACTAGGACTCGAAAATTTTGGGTGTATGTACTTAGGGTCCGATTTTTTTTTTTGGATTTTTGTCTTTGTTTTGGGTGTAAGTACTTGGGGTCCGATTTTTTTTTTTTTTTATTTTTGTCTAATATGGTTTGATTCACAACCAAAAACAATAAAATCAATGTAAAAATTCATTTAACGAAATAGTTTTGTTGTAAGCCCATTTCAACCAGAATCTACTAGGACTCGAAAATTTTTGGGTGTAAGTACTTGGGGTCCGATTTTTTTTTTTTTGATTTTTGTCTAATATGGTTTGATTCACAACCAAAAACAATAAAATCAATGTAAAAATTCATTTAACGAAATAGTTTTGTTGTAAGCCCATTTCAACCAGAATCTACTAGAACTCGAAAATTTTGGGTGTAAGTACTTGGGGTCCGATTTTTTTTTTTTGGATTTTTTGTCTAATATGGTTTGATTCACAACCAAAAACAATAGAATCAATGTAGAAATTCATTTAACGAAATAGTTTTGTTGTAAGCCCATTTCAACCAGAATCTACTAGGACTCGAAAATTTTGGGTGTAAGTACTTGGGTTCCGATTTTTTTTTTGATTTTTGTCTAATATGGTTTGATTCACAACCAAAAACAATAAAATCAATGTAAAAATTCATTTAACGAAATAGTTTTGTTGTAAGCCCATTTCAACCAGAATCTACTAGGACTCGAAAATTTTGGGTGTAAGTACTTAGGGTCCGATTTTTTTTTGGACTTTTGTCTAATATGGTTTGATTCACAACCAAAAACCATAAAGTCAATGTAAAAATTCATTTAACGAAATAGTTTTGTTTTAAGCCTATTTCAACCAGAATCTACTAGGACTCGAAACTTTTGGGTGTAAGTACTTGGGGTCCGATTTATTTTTTTGGATTTTTGTCTAATATGGTTTGATTCACAAGCAAAAACAATAAAATCAATGTAAAAATTCATTTACCGAAATAGTTTTGTTGTAAGCCCATTTCAACCAGAATCTACTAGGACTCGAAAGTTTTGGGTGTAAGTACTTGGGGTCCGATTTTTATTTTTTTTTATTTTTGTCTAATATGGTTTGATTCACAACCAAAAACAATAGAATCAATGTAGAAATTCATTTAACAAAATAGTTTTGTTGTAAGCCCATTTCAACCAGAATCTACTAGGACTCGAAAATTTTGGGTGTAAGTACTTGGGTTCCGATTTTTTTTTTGGATTTTTTGTCTAATATGGTTTGATTCACAACCAAAAACAATAAAATCAATGTAAAAATTCATTTAACGAAATAGTTTTGTTGTAAGCCCATTTCAACCAGAATCTACTAGGACTCGAAAATTTTGGGTGTAAGTACTTAGGGTCCTTTTTTTTTTTGGATTTTTGTCTAATATGGTTTGATTCACAACCAAAAACCATAAAGTCAATGTAAAAATTCATTTAACGAAATAGTTTTGTTGTAAGCCTATTTCAACCAGAATCTACTAGGACTCGAAAATTTTGGGTGTAAGTACTTGGGGTCCGATTTTTTTTTTTGGATTTTTGTCTAATATGGTTTGATTCACAAGCAAAAACAATAAAATCAATGTAAAAATTCATTTAACGAAATAGTTTTGTTGTAAGCCCATTTCAACCAGAATCTACTAGGACTCGAAAGTTTTGGGTGTAAGTACTTGGGGTCCGATTTTTTTTTTTTTATTTTTGTCTAATATGGTTTGATTCACAACCAAAAACAATAAAATCAATGTAAAAATTCATTTAACGAAATAGTTTTGTTGTAAGCCCATTTAAACCAGAATCTACTAGGACTCAAAAATTTTGGGTGTAAATACTTGTGGTCCGATTTTTTTTTTTTTTGGATTTTGGTCTAATATGGTTTGATTCACAACCAAAAAAATAAAATTCATTTAATGAAATGATTTTGTTGTAAGCCCATTTCAACCAGAATCTACTAGGACTCGAAAGTTTTGGGTGTAAGTACTTGGGGTCCGATTTTTTTATTTTTTTATTTTTGTCTAATATGGTTTGATTCACAACCAAAAACAATAAAATCAATGTAAAAATTCATTTAACGAAATAGTTTTGTTGTAAGCCCATTTAAACCAGAATCTACTAGGACTCAAAAATTTTGGGTGTAAGTACTTGGGGTCCGATTTTTTTTTTTTGGATTTTTGTCTAATATGGTTTGATTCACAACCAAAAACAATAAAATAAATGTAAAAATTAATTTAACGAAATAGTTTTGTTGTAAGCCCATTTCAACCAGAATCTACTAGGACTCGAAAATTTTGGGTGTATGTACTTAGGGTCCGATTTTTTTTTTTTGGATTTTTGTCTAAAATTGTTTGATTCACAACCAAAAACAATAAAATCAATGTAAAAATTCATTTAACGAAATAGTTTTGTTGTAAGCCCATTTCAACCAGAATCTACTAGGACTCGAAAATTTTTGGGTGTAAGTACTTGGGGTCCGATTTTTTTTTTTTTGATTTTTGTCTAATATGGTTTGATTCACAACCAAAAACAATAAAATAAGTGTAAAAATTCATTTAACGAAATAGTTTTGTTGTAAGCCCATTTCAACCAGAATCTACTAGGACTTGAAAATTTTGGGTGTAAGTACTTGGGGTCCGATTTTTTTTTTTTGGATTTTTTGTCTAATATGGTTTGATTCACAACCAAAAACAATAGAATCAATGTAGAAATTCATTTAACGAAATAGTTTTGTTGTAAGCCCATTTCAACCAGAATCTACTAGGACTCGAAAATTTTGGGTGTAAGTACTTGGGTTCCGATTTTTTTTTTGGATTTTTGTCTAATATGGTTTGATTCACAACCAAAACCATAAAATCAATGTAAAAATTCATTTAACGAAATAGTTTTGTTGTAAGCCCATTTCAACCAGAATCTACTAGGACTCGAAAATTTTGGGTGTAAGTACTTAGGGTCCGATTTTTTTTTGGATTTTTGTCTAATATGGTTTGATTCACAACCAAAAACAATAAAGTCAATGTTAAAATTCATTTAACGAAATAGTTTTGTTGTAAGCCTATTTCAACCAGAATCTACTAGGACTCGAAAATTTTGGGTGTAAGTACTTGGGGTCCGATTTTTTTTTTTGGATTTTTGTCTAATTTGGTTTGATTCACAAGCAAAAACAATAAAATCAATGTAAAAATTCATTTAACGAAATAGTTTTGTTGTAAGCCCATTTCAACCAGAATCTACTAGGACTCGAAAATTTTCGGTGTAAATACTTGTGGTCCGATTTTTTTTTTTTTGGATTTTGGTCTAATATGGTTTGATTCACAACCAAAAAAATAAAATTCATTTAATGAAATGATTTTGTTGTAAGCCCATTTCAACCAGAATCTACTAGGACTCGAATGTTTTGGGTGTAAGTACTTGGGGTCCGATTTTTTTTTTTTTTTTTATTTTTGTCTAATATGGTTTGATTCACAAACAAAAACAATAAAATCAATGTAAAAATTCATTTAACGAAATAGTTTTGTTGTAAGCCCATTTCAACCACAATCTCCTTCTACTCGAAAATTTTGGGTGTAAGCACTAGGGGTCCGAATTTTTTTTTTTTTTATCTTTGTCTAATATGGTTTGATTCTCAACCAAAAACAATAAAATCAATGTAAAAATTTATTTAACGAAATAGTTTTGTTGTAAGCCCATTTCAACCAGAATCTACTAGGACTCGAAAATTTTGGGTGTAAGTACTTGGGGTCCGATTTTTTTTTTTTTTGGATTTTGGTCTTATATGGTTTGATTCACAACCAAAAACAATAAAATCAATGTAAAAATTCATTTAACGAAATTGTTTTGTTGTAAGCCCATTTCAACCAGAATCTCCTACTACTCGAAAATTTAGGGTGTAAGTACTAGGAGTCCGATTTTTTTTTTTGGATTATTGTCTAATATGGTTTGATTCACAAAGAAAACAATACAATCAATGTAAAAATTCATTTAACGAAATAGTTTTGTTGTAAGCCCATTTCAACCAGAATCTACTAGGACTCGAAAATTTTGGGTTTAAGTAGTTAGGGTCAGATTTTTTTTTTTTGTATTTTTGTCTAATATGGTTTGATTTACAACCAAAAACCAAATAAGGTTTGATTCACAACCAAAAACAATAAAATCAATGTAAAAATTAATTTAACGAAATAGTTTTGTTGTAAGCCCATTTCAACCAGAATCTACTAGTACTCGAAAATTTTGGGTGTAAGTACTTGTGGTCCGATTTTTGTTTTTTGGAGTTTTGTCTAATATGGTTTGATTCACCACCAAAAACAATAAAATCAATGTAAAAATTCATTTAACGAAATAGTTTTGTTGTAAGCCCATTTCAACCAGAATCTACTATGACTCGAAAATTTTGGGTGTAAGTACTTGGAGTTCGATTTTTTATGTTTGGATTTTTGTCTAATATGGTTTGATTCACAACCAAAAACAATAAAATCAATGTAAAAATTCATTTAACGAAATAGTTTTGTTGTAAGCCCATTTCAACCAGAATCTACTAGGAATCGAAAATTTTGGGTGTAAGTACTTGGGGTCCCATTTTTTTTTTATTTTTGTCTAATATGGTTTGATTCACAACCAAAAACAATAAAATCAATGTAAAAATCCATTTAACGAAATAGTTTTGTTGTAAGCCCTTTTCAACCAGAATCTACTAGGAAGCGAAAATTTTGGGTGTAAGTACTTGGAGTCCAAATTCTTTTTTTTTTGGATTTTTATCTAATATGGTTTGGTTCACAACCAAAAACAATAAAATATGTGTAAAAATTCATTTAATGAAATAGTTTTGTTGTAAGCCTATTTCAACCAGAACCTACTAGGACTGGAAAATTTTGGGTGTAAGTACTTGGGGTCCGATTTTTTTTTGGATTTTTGTCTAATTTGGTTTGATTCACAACCAAAAACAATAAAATCAATGTAAAAATTCATTTAACGAAATAGTTTTGTTGTAAGCCCATTTCAACCAGAATCTACTAGGACTCGAAAATTTTGGGTGAAAGTACTTGGGGTCCGATTTTTTTTTTTTTGGATTTTTGTCTAATATGGTTTGATTCACAACCAAAAACAATAAAATCAATGTAAAAATTCATTTAACGAAATAGTTTTGTTGTAAGCCCATTTCAACCAGAATCTACTAGGACTCGAAAATTTTGGGTGTAAGTACTTGGGGTCCGATTTTTTTTTGGATTCTGGTCTAATATGGTTTGATTCACAACCAAAAACAATAAAATCAATGTAAAAATTCATTTAACGAAATAGTTTTGTTGTAAGCCCATTTCAACCAGAATCTACTATGACTCGAAAATTTTGGGTGTAAGTACTTAGAGTCCGATTTTTTTATGTTTGGATTTTTGTCTAATATGGTTTGATTCACAACCAAAAACAATAAAATCAATGTAAAAATTCATTTAACGAAATAATTTTGTTGTAAGCCCATTTCAACCAGAATCTACTAGGAATCGAAAATTTTGGGTGTAAGTACTTGGGGTCTCATTTTTTTTTTATTTTTGTCTAATATGTTTTGATACACAACCAAAAATAATAAAATCAATATAAAAATTCATTTAACGAAATAGTTTTGTTGTAAGCCCATTTCAACCAGAATCTACTAGGAATCGAAAATTTTGGGTGTAAGTACTTGGAGTCCGAATTCTTTTTTTTTTGGATTTTTATCTAATATGGTTTGATTCACAACCAAAAACAATAAAATAAGTGTAAAAATTCATTTAATGGAATAGTTTTGTTGTAAGCCCATTTCAACCAGAATCTACTAGGAATCGAAAATTTTGGGTGTAAGTACTTGGGGTCCGATTTTTTTTTTGGATTTTTGTCTAATATGCTTTGATTCACAACCAAAAAACAATAAAATCAATGTAAAAATTCATTTAACGAAATAGTTTTGTTGTAAGCCCATTTAAACCAGAATCTACTAGGACTCGAAAATTTTGGGTGTAAGTACTTAGGGTCCGATTTTTTTTTGGATTTTTGTCTAATATGGTTTGATTCACAACCAAAAACAATAAAGTCAATGTAAAAATTCATTTAACGAAATAGTTTTGTTGTAAGCCTATTTCAACCAGAATCTACTAGGACTCGAAAATTTTGGGTGTAAGTACTTGGGGTCCGATTTTTTTTTTTGGATTTTTGTCTAATATGGTTTGATTCACAACCAAAAACAATAAAGTCAATGTAAAAATTCATTTAACGAAATAGTTTTGTTGTAAGCCTATTTCAACCAGAATCTACTAGGACTCGAAAATTTTCGGTGTAAATACTTGTGGTCCGATTTTTTTTTTTTTGGATTTTTGTCTAATATGGTTTGATTCACAACCAAAAAAATAAAATTCATTTAATGAAATGATTTTGTTGTAAGCCCATTTCAACCAGAATCTACTAGGACTCGAAAGTTTTGGGTGTAAGTACTTGGGGTCCGATTTTTTTTTTTTTTTATTTTTGTCTAATATGGTTTGATTCACAACCAAAAACAATAAAATCAATGTAAAAATTCATTTAACGAAATACTTTTGTTGTAAGCCCATTTCAACCACAATCTCCTTCTACTCGAAAATTTTGGGTGTAAGCACTAGGGGCCCGAATTTTTTTTTTTTTTTTATCTTTGTCTAATATAGTTTGATTCTCAACCAAAAACAATAAAATCAATGTAAAAATTTATTTAACGAAATAGTTTTGTTGTAAGCCCATTTACACCAGAATCTACTAGGACTCGAAAATTTTGGGTGTAAGTACTTGGGGTCCGATTTTTTTTTTTTTTGGATTTTGGTCTTATATGATTTGATTCACAACCAAAAACAATAAAATCAATGTAAAAATTCATTTAACGAAATTGTTTTGTTGTAAGCCCATTTCAACCAGAATCAACTACTACTCGAAAATTTAGGGTGTAAGTACCAGGAGTCCGATTTTTTTTTTTGGATTATTGTCTAATATGGTTTGATTCACAAAGAAAACAATACAATCAATGTAAAAATTCATTTAACGAAATAGTTTTGTTGTAAGCCCATTTCAACCAGAATCTACTAGGACTCGAAAATTTTGGGTTTAAGTAGTTAGGGTCAGATTTTTTTTTTTGGATTTTTGTCTAATATGGTTTGATTCACAACCAAAAACCAAATAAGGTTTGATTCACAACCAAAAACAATAAAATCAATGTAAAAATTAATTTAACGAAATAGTTTTGTTGTAAGCCCATTTCAACCAGAATCTACTAGTACTCGAAAATTTTGGGTGTAAGTACTTGTGGTCCGATTTTTGTTTTTTGGAGTTTTGTCTAATATGGTTTGATTCACCACCAAAAACAATAAAATCAATGTAAAAATTCATTTAACGAAATAGTTTTGTTGTAAGCCCATTTCAACCAGAATCTACTATGACTCGAAAATTTTGGGTGTAAGTACTTGGAGTTCGATTTTTTATGTTTGGATTTTTGTCTAATATGGTTTGATTCACAACCAAAAACAATAAAATCAATGTAAAAATTCATTTAACGAAATAGTTTTGTTGTAAGCCCATTTCAACCAGAATCTACTAGGACTCGAAAATTTTGGGTGTAAATACTTGGGGTCCGATTTTTTTTTTGTTTGATTTTTGTCTAATATGGTTTGATTCACAACCAAAAACAATAAAATCAATGTAAAAATTCATTTAACGAAATAGTTTTGTTGTAAGCCCATTTCAACCAGAATCTACTAGGACTCGAAAATTTTGGGTGTAAGTACTTGAGGTCCGATTTTTTTTTTGGATTCTTGTCTAATATGGTTTGATTCACAACCAAAAACAATAAAATCAATGTAAAAATTCATTTAACGAAATAGTTTTGTTGTAAGCCCATTTCAACCAGAATCTCCTTCTACTCGAAAATTTTGGGTGTAAGCACTAGGGGTCCGAATTTTTTTTTTTTTTGATTTTTGTCTAATATGGCTTGATTCTCAACCAAAAACAATTAAATCAATGTAAAAAATTTATTTAACGAAATAGTTTTGTTGTAAACCCATTTCAACCAGAATCTACTAGGACTCGAAAATTTTGGGTTTAATTACTTGGGGTCCGATTTTTTTTTTTTGGATTTTTGTCTTATATGGTTTGATTCACAACCAAAAACAATAAAATCAATGTAAAAATTCATTTAACGAAAAAGTTTTGTTGTAAGCCCATTTCAACCAGAATCTCCTACTACTCGAAAATTTAGGGTGTAAGTACTAGGAGTCCGATTTTTTTTTTTGGATTATTGTCTAATATGGTTTGATTCACAAAGAAAACAATACAATCAATGTAAAAATTCATTTAACGAAATAGTTTTGTTGTAAGCCCATTTCAACCAAAATCTACTAGGACTCGAAAATTTTGGGTGTAAGTAGTTAGGGTCCGATTTTTTTTTTTGGACTTTTGTCTAATATGGTTTGATTCACAACCAAAAACAAAATCAATGTAAAAATTCATTTAACGAAATAATTTTGTTGTAAGCCCATTTCAACCAGAATCTACTAGGACTCGAAAATTTTGGGTGTAAGTACTTGGGGTCCGATTTTTTTTTTTTTTTGGATTTTTGTCTAATAAGGTTTGATTCACAACCAAAAACAATAAAATCAATGTAAAAATTCATTTAACGAAATAGTTTTGTTGTAAGCCCATTTCAACCAGAATCTACTAGTACTCGAAAATTTTGGGTGTAAGTACTTGTGGTCCGATTTTTGTTTTTTGGAGTTTTGTCTACCATGGTTTGATTCACAACCAAAAACAATAAAATCAATGTAAAAATTCATTTAACGAAATAGTTTTGTTGTAAGCCCATTTCAACCAGAATCTACTATGACTCGAAAATTTTGGGTGTAAGTACTTGGAGTCCGATTTTTTTATTTTTGGATTTTTGTCTAATATGGTTTGATTCACAACTAAAAACAATAAAATCAATGTAAAAATTCATTTAACGAAATAGTTTTGTTGTAAGCCCATTTCAACCAGAATCTACTAGGAATCGAAAATTTTGGGTGTAAGTACTTGGGGTCCCATTTTTTTTTTGATTTTTGTCTAGTATGGTTTGATTTACAACCAAAAACAATAAAACCAATGTAAAAATCCATTTAACGAAATAGTTTTGTTGTAAGCCCATTTCAACTAGAATCTACTAGGAATCGAAAATTTTGGGTGTAAGTACTTGGAGTCCGAATTCTTTTTTTTTGGATTTTTATCTAATATGGTTTGATTCACAACCAAAAACAATAAAATAAGTGTAAAAATTCATTTAATGAAATAGTTTTGTTGTAAGCCCATTTCAACCAGAATCTACTAGGATTCGAAAATTTTGGGTGTAAGTACTTGGGGTCCGATTTTTTTTTTTTTTTGATTTTTGTCTAATATGGTTTGATTCACAACCAAAAACAATAAAATCAATGTAAAAATTCATTTAACGAAATAGTTTTGTTGTAAGCCCATTTCAACCAGAATCTACTAGGACTCGAAAATTTTGGGTGTAAGTACTTAGGGTCCGATTTTTTTTTTGGATTTTTGTCTAATATGGTTTGATTCACAACCAAAAACAATAAAATCAATGTAAAAATTCATCTAACGAAATAGTTTTGTTGTAAGCGGGCATTTCAACCAGAATCTACTAGGACTCGAAAATTTTGGGTGTAAGTACTTGGGGTCCGATTTTTTTTTTTTGAATTTTTGTCTAATATGGTTTGATTCACAACCAAAAACAATAAAGTCAATGTAAAAATTCATTTAACGAAATAGTTTTGTTGTAAGCCTATTTCAACCAGAATCTACTAGGACTCGAAAATTTTGGGTGTAAGTACTTGGGGTCCGTTTTTTTTTTTGGATTATTGTCTAATATGGTTTGATTCACAACCAAAAACAATAAAATCAATGTAAAAATTCATTTAACGAAATAGTTTTGTTGTAAGCCCATTTCAACCAGAATCTACTAGGAATCGAAAATTTTGGGTGTAAGTACTTGGGGTCCGATTTTTTTTTTGATTTTTGTCTAATATGGTTTGATTCACAACCAAAAACAATAAAATCAATGTAAAAATTCATTTAACGAAATAGTTTTGTTGTAAGCCCATTTCAACCAGAATCTACTAGGACTCGAAAATTTTGGGTGAAAGTACTTGGGGTCCGATTTTTTTTTTTGGATTTTTGTCTAATATGGTTTGATTCACAACCAAAAACAATAAAATCAATGTAAAAATTCATTTAACGAAATAGTTTTGTTGTAAGCCCATTTCAACCAGAATCTACTAGGACTCGAAAATTTTGGGTGTAAGTACTTGGGGTCCGATTTTTTTTTTGGATTCTTGCCTAATATGGTTTGATTCACAACTAAAAACAATAAAATCAATGTAAAAATTCATTTAACGAAATAGTTTCGTTGTAAGCCCATTTCAACCAGAATCTCCTTCTACTCGAAAATTTTAGGGTAAGCACTAGGGGTCCGAATTTTTTTTTTTGATTTTTGTCTAATATGGTTTGATTCACAACCAAAAACAATAAAATCAATGTAAAAAATTTATTTAACGAAATAGTTTTGTTGTAAGCCCATTTCAACCAGAATCTACTAGGACTCGAAAATTTTGGGTGTAAGTACTTGGGGTCCGATTTTTTTTTTTGGATTTTAGTCTTATATAGTTTGATTCACAACCAAAAACAATAAAATCAATGTAAAAATTCATTTAACGAAATTGTTTTGTTGTAAGCCCATTTCAACCAGAATCTCCTACTACTCGAAAATTTAGGATGTAATACTAGGAGTTCGATTTTTTTTTTTGGATTATTGTCTAATATGGTTTGATTCACAACCAAAAACAATACAATCAATGTAAAAATTCATTTAACGAAATAGTTTTGTTGTAAGCCCATTTCAACCAGAATCTACTAGGACTCGAAAATTTTGGGTGTAAGTAGTTAGGGTCAGATTTTTTTTTGGATTTTTGTCTAATATGGTTTGATTCACAACCAAAAACAATAAAATCAATGTAAAAATTCATTTAACGAAATAATTTTGTTGTAAGCCCATTTCAACCAGAATCTACCAGGACTCGAAAATTTTGGGTGTAAGTACTTGGGGTCCGATTTTTTTTTTTTTTTTTTGGATTTTTGTCTTATATGGTTTGATTCACAACCAAAAACAATAAAATCCATGTAAAAATTCATTTAACGAAATAGTTTTGTTGTCAGCCCATTTCAACCAGAATCTACTAGGACTCGAAAATTTTGGGCGTAAGTACTTGTGGTCCGATTTTTTTTTTTGGAGTTTTGTCTAATATGGTTTGATTCACAACCAAAAACAATAAAATCAATGTAAAAATTCATTTAACGAAATAGTTTTGTTGTAAGCCCATTTCAACCAGAATCTACTAGGACTCGAAAATTTTGGGTGTAAGTACTTGGGGTCCGATTTTTTTATGTTTGGATTTTTGTCTAATATGGTTTGATTCACAACCAAAACAATAAAATCAATGTAAAAATTCATTTAACGAAATAGTTTTGTTGTAAGCCCATTTCAACCAGAATCTACTAGGACTCGAAAATTTTGGGTGTAAGTACTTGGGGTCCGATTTTTTTTTTTTTATTTTTGTCTAATATGGTTTGATTCACAACCAAAAACAATAAAACCAATGTAAAAATCCATTTAACGAAATAGTTTTGTTGTAAGCCCATTTCAACCAGAATCTACTAGGAATCGAAAATTTTGGGGTTAAGTACTTGGAGTCCGAATTCTTTTTTTTTGGATTTTTATCTAATATGGTTTGATTCACAACCAAAAACAATAAAATAAATGTAAAAATTCATTTAACGAAATAGTTTTGTTGTAAGCCCATTTCAACCAGAATCTACTAGGACTCGAAAATTTCGGGTGTAAGTACTTGGGGTCCGATTTTTTTTTTTTGGATTTTTGTCTAATATGGTTTGATTCACAACCAAAAACAATAAAATCAATGTAAAAATTCATTTAACGAAATAGTTTTGTTGTAAGCCCATTTCAACCAGAATCCACTAGGACTCAAAAATTTTGGGTGTAAGTACTTGGGGTCCGATTTTTTTTTTTGGATTTTTGTCTAATATGGTTTGATTCACAACCAAAAACAATAAAATCAATGTAAAAATTAATTTAACGAAATAGTTTTGTTGTAAGCCCATTTCAACCAGAATCTACTAGGACTCGAAAATTTTGGGTGTATGTACTTAGGGTCCGATTTTTTTTTTTGGATTTTTGTCTAAAATTGTTTGATTCACAACCAAAAACAATAAAATCAATGTAAAAATTCATTTAACGAAATAGTTTTGTTGTAAGCCCATTTCAACCAGAATCTACTAGGACTCGAAAATTTTTGGGTGTAAGTACTTGGGGTCCGATTTTTTTTTTTTGATTTTTGTCTAATATGGTTTGATTCACAACCAAAAACAATAAAATCAATGTAAAAATTCATTTAACGAAATAGTTTTGTTGTAAGCCCATTTCAACCAGAATCTACTAGGACTCGAAAATTTTGGGTGTAAGTACTTGGGGTCCGATTTTTTTTTTTTGGATTTTTTGTCTTATATGGTTTGATTCACAACCAAAAACAATAGAATCAATGTAGAAATTCATTTAACGAAATAGTTTTGTTGTAAGCCCATTTCAACCAGAATCTACTAGGACTCGAAAATTTTGGGTGTAAGTACTTGGGTTCCGATTTTTTTTTTGGATTTTTGTCTAATATGGTTTGATTCACAACCAAAAACAATAAAATCAATGTAAAAATTCATTTAACGAAATAGTTTTGTTGTAAGCCCATTTCAACCAGAATCTACTAGGACTCGAAAATTTTGGGTGTAAGTACTTAGGTTCCGATTTTTTTTTGGATTTTTGTCTAATATGGTTTGATTCACAACCAAAAACCATAAAGTCAATGTAAAAATTCATTTAACGAAATAGTTTTGTTGTAAGCCTATTTCAACCAGAATCTACAAGGACTCAAAAATTTTGGGTGTAAGTACTTGGGGTCTGATTTTTTTTTTTGGATTTTTGTCTAATATGGTTTGATTCACAAGCAAAAACAATAAAATCAATGTAAAAATTCATTTAACGAAATAGTTTTGTTGTAAGCCCATTTAAACCAGAATCTACTAGGACTCAAAAATTTTGGGTGTAAGTACTTGGGGTCCGATTTTTTTTTTTTGGATTTTTGTCTAATATGGTTTGATTCACAACCAAAAACAATACAATCAATGTAAAAATATATTTAACGAAATAGTTTTGTTGTAAGCCCATTTCAACCAGAATCTACTAGGACTCGAAAGTTTTGGGTGTAAGTACTTGGGGTCCGATTTTTTTTATTTTTTATTTTTGTCTAATATGGTTTGATTCACAACCAAAAACAATAAAATCAATGTAAAAATTCATTTAACGAAATAGTTTTGTTGTAAGCCCATTTAAACCAGAATCTACTAGGACTCAAAAATTTTGGGTGTAAATACTTGTGGTCCGATTTTTTTTTTTTGGATTTTGGTCTAATATGGTTTGATTCACAACCAAAAAAATAAAATTCATTTAATGAAATGATTTTGTTGTAAGCCCATTTCAACCAGAATCTACTAGGACTCGAAAGTTTTGGGTGTAAGTATTTGGGGTCCGATTTTTTATTTTTTTATTTTTGTCTAATATGGTTTGATTCACAACCAAAAACAATAAAATCAATGTAAAAATTCATTTAACGAAATAGTTTTGTTGTAAGCCCATTTAAACCAGAATCTACTAGGACTCGAAAATTTTGGGTGTAAGTACTTGGGGTCCGATTTTTTTTTTGGATTTTAGTCTTATATAGTTTGATTCACAACCAAAAACAATAAAATCAATGTAAAAATTCATTTAACGAAATTGTTTTGTTGTAAGCCCATTTCAACCAGAATCTCCTACTACTCGAAAATTTAGGATGTAATACTAGGAGTTCGATTTTTTATTTCGATTATTGTCTAATATGGTTTGATTCACAACCAAAAACAATACAATCAATGTAAAAATTCATTTAACGAAATAGTTTTGTTGTAAGCCCATTTCAACCAGAATCTACTAGGACTCGAAAATTTTGGGTGTAAGTAGTTAGGGTCAGATTTTTTTTTGGATTTTTGTCTAATATGGTTTGATTCACAACCAAAAACAATAAAATCAATGTAAAAATTCATTTAACGAAATAATTTTGTTGTAAGCCCATTTCAACCAGAATCTACCAGGTTTCGAAAATTTTGGGTGTAAGTACTTGGGGTCCGATTTTTTTTTTTTTTTTTGGATTTTTGTCTTATATGGTTTGATTCACAACCAAAAACAATAAAATCCATGTAAAAATTCATTTAACGAAATAGTTTTGTTGTCAGCCCATTTCAACCAGAATCTACTAGGACTCGAAAATTTTGGGCGTAAGTACTTGTGGTCCGATTTTTTTTTTGGAGTTTTGTCTAATATGGTTTGATTCACCACCAAAAACAATAAAATCAATGTAAAAATTCATTTAACGAAATAGTTTTGTTGTAAGCCCATTTCAACCAGAATTTACTAGGACTCGAAAATTTTGGGTGTAAGTACTTGGGGTCCGATTTTTTTATGTTTGGATTTTTGTCTAATATGGTTTGATTCACAACCAAAACAATAAAATCAATGTAAAAATTCATTTAACGAAATAGTTTTGTTGTAAGCCCATTTCAACCAGAATCTACTAGGACTCGAAAATTTTGGGTGTAAGTACTTGGGGTCCGATTTTTTTTTTTTGATTTTTGTATAATATGGTTTGATTCACAACCAAAAACAATAAAACCAATGTAAAAATCCATTTAACGAAATAGTTTTGTTGTAAGCCCATTTCAACCAGAATCTACTAGGAATCGAAAATTTTAGGGTTAAGTACTTGGAGTCCGAATTCTTTTTTTTTTGGATTTTTATCTAATATGGTTTGATTCACAACCAAAAACAATAAAATAAATGTAAAAATTCATTTAACGAAATAGTTTTGTTGTAAGCCCATTTCAACCAGAATCTACTAGGACTCGAAAATTTTGGGTGTAAGTACTTGGGGTCCGATTTTTTTTTTTGGATTTTTGTCTAATATGGTTTGATTCACAACCAAAAACAATAAAATCAATGTAAAAATTCATTTAACGAAATAGTTTTGTTGTAAGCCCATTTCAACCAGAATCTACTAGGACTCAAAAATTTTGGGTGTAAGTACTTGGGGTCCGATTTTTTTTTTTGGATTTTTGTCTAATATGGTTTGATTCACAACCAAAAACAATAAAATCAATGTAAAAAATAATTTAACGAAATAGTTTTGTTGTAAGCCCATTTCAACCAGAATCTACTAGGACTCGAAAATTTTGGGTGTATGTACTTAGGGTCTGATTTTTTTTTTTGGATTTTTGTCTAAAATTGTTTGATTCACAACCAAAAACAATAAAATCAATGTAAAAATTCATTTAACGAAATAGTTTTGTTGTAAGCCCATTTCAACCAGAATCTACTAGGACTCGAAAATTTTTGGGTGTAAGTACTTGGGGTCCGATTTTTTTTTTTTGATTTTTGTCTAATATGGTTTAATTCACAACCAAAAACAATAAAATCAATGTAAAAATTCATTTAACGAAATAGTTTTGTTGTAAGCCCATTTCAACCAGAATCTACTAGGACTCGAAAATTTTGGGTGTAAGTACTTGGGGTCCGATTTTTTTTTTTTGGATTTTTTGTCTAATATGGTTTGATTCACAACCAAAAACAATAGAATCAATGTAGAAATTCATTTAACGAAATAGTTTTGTTGTAAGCCCATTTCAACCAGAATCTACTAGGACTCGAAAATTTTGGGTGTAAGTACTTGGGTTCCGATTTTTTTTTTGGATTTTTGTCTAATATGGTTTGATTCACAACCAAAAACAATAAAATCAATGTAAAAATTCATTTAACGAAATAGTTTTGTTGTAAGCCCATTTCAACCAGAATCTACTAGGACTCGAAAATTTTGGGTGTAAGTACTTAGGTTCCGATTTTTTTTTGGATTTTTGTCTAATATGGTTTGATTCACAACCAAAAACCATAAAGTCAATGTAAAAATTCATTTAACGAAATAGTTTTGTTGTAAGCCTATTTCAACCAGAATCTACTAGGACTCGAAAATTTTGGGTGTAAGTACTTGGGGTCCGATTTTTTTTTTTGGATTTTTGTCTAATATGGTTTGATTCACAAGCAAAAACAATAAAATCAATGTAAAAATTCATTTAACGAAATAGTTTTGTTGTAAGCCCATTTCAACCAGAATCTACTAGGACTCGAAAGTTTTGGGTGTAAGTACTTGGGGTCCGATTTTTTATTTTTTTTATTTTTGTCTAATATGGTTTGATTCACAACCAAAAACAATAAAATCAATGTAAAAATTCATTTAACGAAATAGTTTTGTTGTAAGCCCATTTAAACCAGAATCTACTAGGACTCAAAAATTTTGGGTGTAAGTACTTGGGGTCCGATTTTTTTTTTTTGGATTTTTGTCTAATATGGTTTGATTCACAACCAAAAACAATAAAATCAATGTAAAAATTCATTTAACGAAATAGTTTTGTTGTAAGCCCATTTCAACCAGAATCTACTAGGACTCGAAAGTTTTGGGTGTAAGTACTTGGGGTCCGATTTTTTTTTTTTTTATTTTTGTCTAATATGGTTTGATTCACAACCAAAAACAATAAAATCAATGTAAAAATTCATTTAACGAAATAGTTTTGTTGTAAGCCCATTTCAACCAGAATCTACTAGGACTCAAAAATTTTGGGTGTAAATACTTGTGGTCCGATTTTTTTTTTTGGATTTTGGTCTAATATGGTTTGATTCACAACCAAAAAAATAAAATTCATTTAATGAAATGATTTTGTTGTAAGCCCATTTCAACCAGAATCTACTAGGACTCGAAAGTTTTGGGTGTAAGTATTTGGGGTCCGATTTTTTATTTTTTTATTTTTGTCTAATATGGTTTGATTCACAACCAAAAACAATAAAATCAATGTAAAAATTCATTTAACGAAATAGTTTTGTTGTAAGCCCATTTAAACCAGAATCTACTAAGACTCAAAAATTTTGGGTGTAAGTACTTGAGGTCCGATTTTTTTTTTTTGGATTTTTGTCTAATATGGTTTGATTCACAACCAAAAACAATAAAATCAATGTAAAAATCCATTTAACGAAATAGTTTTGTTGTAAGCCCATTTCAACCAGAATCTACTAGGAATCGAAAATTTTGGGTGTAAGTACTTGGAGTCCGAATTCTTTTTTTTTTGGATTTTTATCTAATATGGTTTGATTCACAACCAAAAACAATAAAATCAATGGAAAAATTCATTTAACGAAATAGTTTTGTTGTAAGCCCATTTCAACCAGAATCTACTAGGACTCGAAAATTTTGGGTGTAAGTACTTGGGGTCCGATTTTTTTTTTGGATTTTTGTCTAATATGGTTTGATTCACAACCAAAAACAATAAAATCAATGTAAAAATTCATTTAACGAAATAGTTTTGTTGTAAGCCCATTTCAACCAGAATCTACTAGGACTCAAAAATTTTGGGTGGAAGTACTTGGGGTCCGATTTTTTTTTTTGGATTTTTGTCTAATATGGTTTGATTCACAACCAAAAACAATAAAATCAATGTAAAAATTAATTTAACGAAATAGTTTTGTTGTAAGCCCATTTCAACCAGAATCTACTAGGACTCGAAAATTTTGGGTGTATGTACTTAGGGTCCGTTTTGTTTTTTGGATTTTTGTCTAAAATTGTTTGATTCACAACCAAAAACAATAAAATCAATGTAAAAATTCATTTAACGAAATAGTTTTGTTGTAAGCCCATTTCAACCAGAATCTACTAGGACTCGAAAATTTTTGGGTGTAAGTACTTGGGGTCCGATTTTTTTTTTTTGATTTTTGTCTAATATGGTTTGATTCACAACCAAAAACAATAAAATCAATGTAAAAATTCATTTAACGAAATAGTTTTGTTGTAAGCCCATTTCAACCAGAATCTACTAGGACTCGAAAATTTTGTGTGTAAGTACTTGGGGTCCGATTTTTTTTTTTGGATTTTTTGTCTAATATGGTTTGATTCACAACCAAAAACAATAGAATCAATGTAGAAATTCATTTAACGAAATAGTTTTGTTGTAAGCCCATTTCAACCAGAATCTACTAGGACTCGAAAATTTTGGGTGTAAGTACTTGGGTTCCGATTTTTTTTTTGGATTTTTGTCTAATATGGTTTGATTCATAACCAAAAACAATAAAATCAATGTAAAAATTCATTTAACGAAATAGTTTTGTTGTAAGCCCATTTCAACCAGAATTTACTAGGACTCGAAAATTTTGGGTGTAAGTACTTAGGGTCCGATTTTTTTTTGGATTTTTGTCTAATATGGTTTGATTCACAACCAAAAACCATAAAGTCAATGTAAAAATTCATTTAACGAAATAGTTTTGTTGTAAGCCTATTTCAACCAGAATCTACTAGGACTCGAAAATTTTGGGTGTAAGTACTTGGGGTCCGATTTTTTTTTTGGATTTTTGTCTAATATGGTTTGATTCACAAGCAAAAACAATAAAATCAATGTAAAAATTCATTTAACGAAATAGTTTTGTTGTAAGCCCATTTCAACCAGAATCTACTAGGACTCGAAAGTTTTGGGTGTAAGTACTTGGGGTCCGATTTTTTTTTTTTTTTATTTTTGTCTAATATGGTTTGATTCACAACCAAAAACAATAAAATCAATGTAAAAATTCATTTAAGAAATAGTTTTGTTGTAAGCCCATTTAAACCAGAATCTACTAGGACTCAAAAATTTTGGGTGTAAGTACTTGGGGTCCGATTTTTTTTTTTTGGATTTTTGTCTAATATGGTTTGATTCACAACCAAAAACAATAAAATCAATGTAAAAATTCATTTAACGAAATAGTTTTGTTGTAAGCCCATTTCAACCAGAATCTACTAGGACTCAAAAATTTTGGGTGTAAATACTTGTGGTCCGATTTTTTTTTTTTTTTGGATTTTTGTCTAATATGGTTTGATTCACAACCAAAAAAATAAAATTCATTTAATGAAATGATTTTGTTGTAAGCCCATTTCAACCAGAATCTACTAGGACTCGAAAGTTTTGGGTGTAAGTACTTGGGGTCCGATTTTTTTTTTTTTTATTTTTGTCTAATATGGTTGGATTCACAACCAAAAACAATAAAATCAATGTAAAAATTCATTTAACGAAATAGTTTTGTTGTAAGCCCATTTAAACCAGAATCTACTAGGACTCAAAAATTTTGGGTGTAAGTACTTGGGGTCCGATTTTTTTTTTTTGGATTTTTGTCTAATATGGTTTGATTCACAACCAAAAACAATAAAATCAATGTAAAAATTCATTTAACGAAATAGTTTTGTTGTAAGCCCATTTTAATCAGAATCTACTAGGACTCGAAAATTTTGGGTGTAAGTACTTAGGGTCCGATTTTTTTTTTTTGGATTTTTGTCTGAAATTGTTTGATTCACAACCAAAAACAATAAAATCAATGTAAAAATTCATTTAACGAAATAGTTTTCTTGTAAGCCCATTTCAACCAGAATCTACTAGGACTCGAAAATTTTTGGGTGTAAGTACTTGGGGTCCGATTTTTTTTTTTTGATTTTTGTCTAATATGGTTTGATTCACAACCAAAAACAATAAAATCAATGTAAAAATTCTTTTAACGAAATAGTTTTGTTGTAAGCCCATTTCAACCAGAATCTACTAGGACTCGAAAATTTTGGGTGTAAGTACTTGGGGTCCGATTTTTTTTTTTGGATTTTTTGTCTAATATGGTTTGATTCACAACCAAAAACAATAGAATCAATGTAGAAATTCATTTAACGAAATAGTTTTGTTGTAAGCCCATTTCAACCAGAATCTACTAGGACTCGAAAATTTTGGGTGTAAGTACTTGGGTTCCAATTTTTTTTTTGGATTTTTGTCTAATATGGTTTGATTCACAACCAAAAACAATAAAATCAATGTAAAAATTCATTTAACGAAATAGTTTTGTTGTAAGCCCATTTCAACCAGAATCTACTAGGACTCGAAAATTTTGGGTGTAAGTACTTAGGGTCCGATTTTTTTTTGGATTTTTGTCTAATATGGTTTGATTCACAACCAAAAACCATAAAGTCAATGTAAAAATTCATTTAACGAAATAGTTTTGTTGTAAGCCCATTTCAACCAGAATCTACTAGGACTCGAAAATTTTGGGTGTAAGTACTTGGGGTCCGATTTTTTTTTTGGATTTTTGTCTAATATGGTTTGATTCACAAGCAAAAACAATAAAATCAATGTAAAAATTCATTTAACGAAATAGTTTTGTTGTAAGCCCATTTCAACCAGAATCTACTAGGACTCGAAAATTTTGGGTGTAAATACTTGTGGTCCGATTTTTTTTTTTTGGATTTTGGTCTAATATGGTTTGATTCACAACCAAAAAAATAAAATTCATTTAATGAAATGATTTTGTTGTAAGCCCATTTCAACCAGAATCTACAAGGACTCGAAAATTTTGGGTGTAAGTACTTAGGGTCCGATTTTTTTTTGGATTTTTGTCTAATATGGTTTGATTCACAACCAAAAACAATAAAATCAATGTAAAAATTCATTTAACGAAATAGTTTTGTTGTAAGCCCATTTCAACCAGAATCTACTAGGACTCGAAAATTTTGGGTGTAAGTACTTAGGGTCCGATTTTTTTTTGGATTTTTGTCTAATATGGTTTGATTCACAACCAAAAACAATAAAGTCAATGTAAAAATTCATTTAACGAAATAGTTTTGTTGTAAGCCTATTTCAACCAGAATCTACTAGGACTCGAAAATTTTGGGTGTAAGTACTTGGGGTCCGATTTTTTTTTTGGATTGTTGTCTAATATGGTTTGATTCACAAGCAAAAACAATAAAATCAATGTAAAAATTCATTTAACGAAATAGTTTTGTTGTAAGCCCATTTCAACCAGAATCTACTAGGACTCGAAAGTTTTGGGTGTAAGTACTTGGGGTCCGATTTTTTTTTTTTTTATTTTTGTCTAATATGGTTTGATTCACAACCAAAAACAATAAAATCAATGTAAAAATTCATTTAACGAAATAGTTTTGTTGTAAGCCCATTTCAACCAGAATCTACTAGGACTCAAAAATTTTGGGTGTAAGTACTTGGGGTCCGATTTTTTTTTTTTGGATTTTTGTCTAATATGGTTTGATTCACAAGCAAAAACAATAAAATCAATGTAAAAATTCATTTACCGAAATAGTTTTGTTGTAAGCCCATTTCAACCAGAATCTACTAGGACTCGAAAGTTTTGGGTGTAAGTACTTGGGGTCCGATTTTTTTTTTTTTTATTTTTGTCTAATATGGTTTGATTCACAACCAAAAACAATAAAATCAATGTAAAAATTCATTTAACGAAATAGTTTTGTTGTAAGCCCATTTAAACCAGAATCTACTAGGACTCAAAAATTTTGGGTGTAATTACTTGTGGTCCGATTTTTTTTTTTTGGATTTTGGTCTAATATGGTTTGATTCACAACCAAAAAAATAAAATTCATTTAATGAAATGATTTTGTTGTAAGCCCATTTCAACCAGAATCTACTAGGACTCGAAAGTTTTGGGTGTAAGTACTTGGGGTCCGATTTTTTTATTTTTTTATTTTTGTCTAATATGGTTTGATTCACAACCAAAAACAATAAAATCAATGTAAAAATTCATTTAACGAAATAGTTTTGTTGTAAGCCCATTTAAACCAGAATCTACTAGGACTCAAAAATTTTGGGTGTAAGTACTTGGGGTCCGATTTTTTTTTTTGGATTTTTGTCTAATATGGTTTGATTCACAACCAAAAACAATAAAATCAATGTAAAAATTAATTTAACGAAATAGTTTTGTTGTAAGCCCATTTCAACCAGAATCTACTAGGACTCGAAAATTTTGGGTGTATGTACTTAGGTTCCGATTCCGTAAGCCCATTTCAACCAGAATCTACTAGGACTCGAAAATTTTGGGTGTAAGTACTTGGGGTCCGATTTTTTTTTTTGGATTTTTTGTCTAATATGGTTTGATTCACAACCAAAAACAATAGAATCAATGTAGAAATTCATTTAACGAAATAGTTTTGTTGTAAGCCCATTTCAACCAGAATCTACTAGGACTCGAAAATTTTGGGTGTAAGTACTTGGGTTCCGATTTTTTTTTTGGATTTTTGTCTAATATGGTTTGATTCACAACCAAAAACAATAAAATCAATGTAAAAATTCATTTAACGAAATAGTTTTGTTGTAAGCCCATTTCAACCAGAATCTACTAGGACTCGAAAATTTTGGGTGTAAGTACTTAGGGTCCGATTTTGTTTTGGATTTTTGTCTAATATGGTTTGATTCACAACCAAAAACAATAAAGTCAATGTAAAAATTCATTTAACGAAATAGTTTTGTTGTAAGCCTATTTCAACCAGAATCTACTAGGACTCGAAAATTTTGGGTGTAAGTACTTGGGGTCCGATTTTTTTTTTTGGATTTTTGTCTAATATGGTTTGATTCACAAGGAAAAACAATAAAATCAATGTAAAAATTCATTTAACGAAATAGTTTTGTTGTAAGCCCATTTCAACCAGAATCTACTAGGACTCGAAAATTTACGGTGTAAATACTTGTGGTCCGATTTTTTTTTTTTTTGGATTTTGGTCTAATATGGTTTGATTCACAACCAAAAAAATAAAATTCATTTAATGAAATGATTTTGTTGTAAGCCCATTTCAACCAGAATCTACTAGGACTCGAAAGTTTTGGGTGTAAGTACTTGGGTTCCGATTTTTTATTTTTTTTATTTTTGTCTAATATGGTTTGATTCACAACCAAAAACAATAAAATCAATGTAAAAATTCATTTAACGAAATAGTTTTGTTGTAAGCCCATTTCAACCACAATCTCCTTCTACTCGAAAATTTTGGGTGTAAGCACTAGGGGTCCGAATTTTTTTTTTTTTTTATCTTTGTCTAATATGGTTTGATTCTCAACCAAAAACAATAAAATCAATGTAAAAATTTATTTAACGAAATAGTTTTGTTGTAAGCCCATTTCAACCAGAATCTACTAGGACTCGAAAATTTTGGGTGTAAGTACTTGGGGTCCGATTTTTTTTTTTTTGGATTTTGGTCTTATATGGTTTGATTCACAACCAAAAACAATAAAATCAATGTAAAAATTCATTTAACGAAATTGTTTTGTTGTAAGCCCATTTCAACCAGAATCTCCTACTACTCGAAAATTTAGGGTGTAAGTACTAGGAGTCCGATTTTTTTTTTTGGATTATTGTCTAATATGGTTTGATTCACAAAGAAAACAATACAATCAATGTAAAAATTCATTTAACGAAATAGTTTTGTTGTAAGCCCATTTCAACCAGAATCTACTAGGACTCGAAAATTTTGGGTTTAAGTAGTTAGGGTCAGATTTTTTTTTTTGGATTTTTGTCTAATATGGTTTGATTCACAACCAAAAACCAAATAAGGTTTGATTCACAACCAAAAACAATAAAATCAATGTAAAAATTCATTTAACGAAATAGTTTTGTTGTAAGCCCATTTCAACCAGAATCTACTAGGACTCGAAAATTTTGGGTGTAAGTACTTAGGGTCCGATTTTGTTTTGGATTTTTGTCTAATATGGTTTGATTCACAACCAAAAACAATAAAGTCAATGTAAAAATTCATTTAACGAAATAGTTTTGTTGTAAGCCTATTTCAACCAGAATCTACTAGGACTCGAAAATTTTGGGTGTAAGTACTTGGGGTCCGATTTTTTTTTTTGGATTTTTGTCTAATATGGTTTGATTCACAAGCAAAAACAATAAAATCAATGTAAAAATTCATTTAACGAAATAGTTTTGTTGTAAGCCCATTTCAACCAGAATCTACTAGGACTCGAAAATTTACGGTGTAAATACTTGTGGTCCGATTTTTTTTTTTTTTGGATTTTGGTCTAATATGGTTTGATTCACAACCAAAAAAATAAAATTCATTTAATGAAATGATTTTGTTGTAAGCCCATTTCAACCAGAATCTACTAGGACTCGAAAGTTTTGGGTGTAAGTACTTGGGGTCCGATTTTTTTATTTTTTTATTTTTGTCTAATATGGTTTGATTCACAACCAAAAACAATAAAATCAATGTAAAAATTCATTTAACGAAATAGTTTTGTTGTAAGCCCATTTAAACCAGAATCTACTAGGACTCAAAAATTTTGGGTGTAAGTACTTGGGGTCCGATTTTTTTTTTTGGATTTTTGTCTAATATGGTTTGATTCACAACCAAAAACAATAAAATCAATGTAAAAATTAATTTAACGAAATAGTTTTGTTGTAAGCCCATTTCAACCAGAATCTACTAGGACTCGAAAATTTTGGGTGTATGTACTTAGGTTCCGATTCCGTAAGCCCATTTCAACCAGAATCTACTAGGACTCGAAAATTTTGGGTGTAAGTACTTGGGGTCCGATTTTTTTTTTTGGATTTTTTGTCTAATATGGTTTGATTCACAACCAAAAACAATAGAATCAATGTAGAAATTCATTTAACGAAATAGTTTTGTTGTAAGCCCATTTCAACCAGAATCTACTAGGACTCGAAAATTTTGGGTGTAAGTACTTGGGTTCCGATTTTTTTTTTGGATTTTTGTCTAATATGGTTTGATTCACAACCAAAAACAATAAAATCAATGTAAAAATTCATTTAACGAAATAGTTTTGTTGTAAGCCCATTTCAACCAGAATCTACTAGGACTCGAAAATTTTGGGTGTAAGTACTTAGGGTCCGATTTTGTTTTGGATTTTTGTCTAATATGGTTTGATTCACAACCAAAAACAATAAAGTCAATGTAAAAATTCATTTAACGAAATAGTTTTGTTGTAAGCCTATTTCAACCAGAATCTACTAGGACTCGAAAATTTTGGGTGTAAGTACTTGGGGTCCGATTTTTTTTTTTGGATTTTTGTCTAATATGGTTTGATTCACAAGGAAAAACAATAAAATCAATGTAAAAATTCATTTAACGAAATAGTTTTGTTGTAAGCCCATTTCAACCAGAATCTACTAGGACTCGAAAATTTACGGTGTAAATACTTGTGGTCCGATTTTTTTTTTTTTTGGATTTTGGTCTAATATGGTTTGATTCACAACCAAAAAAATAAAATTCATTTAATGAAATGATTTTGTTGTAAGCCCATTTCAACCAGAATCTACTAGGACTCGAAAGTTTTGGGTGTAAGTACTTGGGTTCCGATTTTTTATTTTTTTTATTTTTGTCTAATATGGTTTGATTCACAACCAAAAACAATAAAATCAATGTAAAAATTCATTTAACGAAATAGTTTTGTTGTAAGCCCATTTCAACCACAATCTCCTTCTACTCGAAAATTTTGGGTGTAAGCACTAGGGGTCCGAATTTTTTTTTTTTTTTATCTTTGTCTAATATGGTTTGATTCTCAACCAAAAACAATAAAATCAATGTAAAAATTTATTTAACGAAATAGTTTTGTTGTAAGCCCATTTCAACCAGAATCTACTAGGACTCGAAAATTTTGGGTGTAAGTACTTGGGGTCCGATTTTTTTTTTTTGGATTTTGGTCTTATATGGTTTGATTCACAACCAAAAACAATAAAATCAATGTAAAAATTCATTTAACGAAATTGTTTTGTTGTAAGCCCATTTCAACCAGAATCTCCTACTACTCGAAAATTTAGGGTGTAAGTACTAGGAGTCCGATTTTTTTTTTTGGATTATTGTCTAATATGGTTTGATTCACAAAGAAAACAATACAATCAATGTAAAAATTCATTTAACGAAATAGTTTTGTTGTAAGCCCATTTCAACCAGAATCTACTAGGACTCGAAAATTTTGGGTTTAAGTAGTTAGGGTCAGATTTTTTTTTTTGGATTTTTGTCTAATATGGTTTGATTCACAACCAAAAACCAAATAAGGTTTGATTCACAACCAAAAACAATAAAATCAATGTAAAAATTCATTTAACGAAATAGTTTTGTTGTAAGCCCATTTCAACCAGAATCTACTAGGACTCGAAAATTTTGGGTGTAAGTACTTAGGGTCCGATTTTGTTTTGGATTTTTGTCTAATATGGTTTGATTCACAACCAAAAACAATAAAGTCAATGTAAAAATTCATTTAACGAAATAGTTTTGTTGTAAGCCTATTTCAACCAGAATCTACTAGGACTCGAAAATTTTGGGTGTAAGTACTTGGGGTCCGATTTTTTTTTTTGGATTTTTGTCTAATATGGTTTGATTCACAAGCAAAAACAATAAAATCAATGTAAAAATTCATTTAACGAAATAGTTTTGTTGTAAGCCCATTTCAACCAGAATCTACTAGGACTCGAAAATTTACGGTGTAAATACTTGTGGTCCGATTTTTTTTTTTTTTGGATTTTGGTCTAATATGGTTTGATTCACAACCAAAAAAATAAAATTCATTTAATGAAATGATTTTGTTGTAAGCCCATTTCAACCAGAATCTACTAGGACTCGAAAGTTTTGGGTGTAAGTACTTGGGGTCCGATTTTTTATTTTTTTTATTTTTGTCTAATATGGTTTGATTCACAACCAAAAACAATAAAATCAATGTAAAAATTCATTTAACGAAATAGTTTTGTTGTAAGCCCATTTCAACCACAATCTCCTTCTACTCGAAAATTTTGGGTGTAAGCACTAGGGGTCCGAATTTTTTTTTTTTTTTATCTTTGTCTAATATGGTTTGATTCTCAACCAAAAACAATAAAATCAATGTAAAAATTTATTTAACGAAATAGTTTTGTTGTAAGCCCATTTCAACCAGAATCTACTAGGACTCGAAAATTTTGGGTGTAAGTACTTGGGGTCCGATTTTTTTTTTTTTGGATTTTGGTCTTATATGGTTTGATTCACAACCAAAAACAATAAAATCAATGTAAAAATTCATTTAACGAAATTGTTTTGTTGTAAGCCCATTTCAACCAGAATCTCCTACTACTCGAAAATTTAGGGTGTAAGTACTAGGAGTCCGATTTTTTTTTTTGGATTATTGTCTAATATGGTTTGATTCACAAAGAAAACAATACAATCAATGTAAAAATTCATTTAACGAAATAGTTTTGTTGTAAGCCCATTTCAACCAGAATCTACTAGGACTCGAAAATTTTGGGTTTAAGTAGTTAGGGTCAGATTTTTTTTTTTGGATTTTTGTCTAATATGGTTTGATTCACAACCAAAAACCAAATAAGGTTTGATTCACAACCAAAAACAATAAAATCAATGTAAAAATTCATTTAACGAAATAGTTTTGTTGTAAGCCCATTTCAACCAGAATCTACTAGTACTCGAAAATTTTGGGTGTAAGTACTTGTGGTCCGATTTTTGTTTTTTGGAGTTTTGTCTAATATGGTTTGATTCACCACCAAAAACAATAAAATCAATGTAAAAATTCATTTAACGAAATAGTTTTGTTGTAAGCCCATTTCAACCAGAATCTACTATGACTCGAAAATTTTGGGTGTAAGTACTTGGAGTTCGATTTTTTATGTTTGGATTTTTGTCTAATATGGTTTGATTCACAACCAAAAACAATAAAATCAATGTAAAAATTCATTTAACGAAATAGTTTTGTTGTAAGCCCATTTCAACCAGAATCTACTAGGAATCGAAAATTTTGGGTGTAAGTACTTGGGGTCCCATTTTTTTTTATTTTTGTCTAATATGGTTTGATTCACAACCAAAAACAATAAAATCAATGTAAAAATCCATTTAACGAAATAGTTTTGTTGTAAGCCCATTTCAACCAGAATCTACTAGGAATCGAAAATTTTGGGTGTAAGTACTTGGAGTCCAAATTCTTTTTTTTTTTTGGATTTTTATCTAATATGGTTTGGTTCACAACCAAAAACAATAAAATAAGTGTAAAAATTCATTTAATGAAATAGTTTTGTTGTAAGCCCATTTCAACCAGAATCTACTAGGACTGGAAAATTTTGGGTGTAAGTACTTGGGGTCCGTTTTTTTTTTGGATTTTTGTCTAATTTGGTTTGATTCACAACCAAAAACAATAAAATCAATGTAAAAATTCATTTAACGAAATAGTTTTGTTGTAAGCCCATTCAACTAGAATCTACTAGGACTCGAAAATTTTGGGTGTAAGTACTTAGGGTCCGATTTTTTTTTTTTGGATTTTTGTCTAATATGGTTTGATTCACAACCAAAAACAATAAAATCAATGTAAAAATTCACCTAACGAAATAGTTTTGTTGTAAGCCCATTTCAACCAGAATCTACTAGGACTCGAAAATTTTGGGTGTAAGTACTTGGGGTCGGATTTTTTTTTTTTTGATTTTTGTCTAATATGGTTTGATTCACAACCAAAAACAATAAAGTTAATGTAAAAATTCATTTAACGAAATAGTTTTGTTGTAAGCCTATTTCAACCAGAATCTACTAGGACTCGAAAATTTTGGGTGTAAGTACTTGGGGTCCGTTTTGTTTTTGGATTTTTGTCTAATATGGTTTGATTCACAACCAAAAACAATAAAATCAATGTAAAAATTCATTTAACGAAATAGTTTTGTTGTAAGCCCATTTCAACCAGAATCTACTAGGACTCGAAAATTTTGGTGTTAGTACTTGGGGTCCGATTTTTTTTTTGATTTTTGTCTAATATGGTTTGATTCACAACCAAAAACAATAAAATCAATGTAAAAATTCATTTAACGAAATAGTTTTGTTGTAAGCCCATTTCAACCAGAATCTACTAGGACTCGAAAATTTTGGGTGAAAGTACTTGGGGTCCGATTTTTTTTTTTGGATTTTTGTCTAATATGGTTTGATTCACAACCAAAAACAATAAAATCAATGTAAAAATTCATTTAGCGAAATAGTTTTGTTGTAAGCCCATTTCAACCAGAATCTACTAGGACTCGAAAATTTTGGGTGTAAGTACTTGGGGTCCGATTTTTTTTTTGGATTCTGGTCTAATATGGTTTGATTCACAAGCAAAAACAATAAAATCAATGTAAAAATTCATTTAACGAAATAGTTTTGTTGTAAGCCCATTTCAACCAGAATCTACTATGACTCGAAAATTTTGGGTGTAAGTACTTAGAGTCCGATTTTTTTATGTTTGGATTTTTGTCTAATATGGTTTGATTCACAACCAAAAACAATAAAATCAATGTAAAAATTCATTTAACGAAATAATTTTGTTGTAAGCCCATTTCAACCAGAATCTACTAGGAATCGAAAATTTTGGGTGTAAGTACTTGGGGTCCCATTTTTTTTTTTATTTTTGTCTAATATGTTTTGATACACAACCAAAAATAATAAAATCAATGTAAAAATTCATTTAACGAAATAGTTTTGTTGTAAGCCCATTTCAACCAGAATCTACTAGGAATCGAAAATTTTGGGTGTAAGTACTTGGAGTCCGAATTCTTTTTTTTTTGGATTTTTATCTAATATGGTTTGATTCACAACCAAAAACAATAAAATAAGTGTAAAAATTCATTTAATGGAATAGTTTTGTTGTAAGCCCATTTCAACCAGAATCTACTAGGAATCGAAAATTTTGGGTGTAAGTACTTGGGGTCCGATTTTTTTTTTGGATTTTTGTCTAATATGGTTTGATTCACAACCAAAAACAATAAAATCAATGTAAAAATTCATTTAACGAAATAGTTTTGTTGTAAGCCCATTTCAACCAGAATCTACTAGGACTCGAAAATTTTGGGTGTAAGTACTTAGGGTCCGATTTTTTTTTTTGGATTTTTGTCTAATATGGTTTGATTCACAACCAAAAACAATAAAATCAATGTAAAAATTCATTTAACGAAATAGTTTTGTTGTAAGCCCATTTCAACCAGAATCTACTAGGACTCGAAAATTTTGGGTGTAAGTACTTGGGGTCCGATTTTTTTTTTTTGGATTTTTGTCTAATATGGTTTGATTCACAACAAAAAACAATAAAATCAATGTAAAAATTCATTTAACGAAATAGTTTTGTTGTAAGCCTATTTCAACCAGAATCTACTAGGACTCGAAAATTTTGGGTGTAAGTACTTGTAGTATGGTTTGATTCACAACCAAAAACAATAAAATCAATGTAGAAATTCATTTAACGAAATAGTTTTGTTGTAAGCCCATTTCAACCAGAATCTACTAGGACTCGAAAATTTTGGGTGTAAGTACTTGGGGTCCGATTTTTTTTTTATTTGGATTTTTGTCTAATATGGTTTGATTCACAACCAAAAACAATAAAATGAATGTAAAAATTCATTTAACGAAATAGTTTTGTTGTAAGCCCATTTCAACCAGAATCTCCTTCTACTCGAAAATTTTGGGGTAAGCACTACGGGTCCGAATTTTTTTTTTTTTTTATTTTTGTCTAATATGGTTTGATTCACAACCAAAAACAATAAAATCAATGTAAAAAATTTATTTAACGAAATAGTTTTGTTGTAAGCCCATTTCAACCAGAATCTACTAGGACTCGAAAATTTTGGGTGTAAGTACTTGGAATCCGTTTTTTTTTTGGATTTTGGTCTTATATGGTTTGATTCACAACCAAAAACAATAAAATCAATGTAAAAATTCATTTAACGAAATTGTTTTGTTGTAAGCCCATTTCAACCAGAACCTCCTACTACTCGAAAATTTAGGGTGTAATACTAGGAGTTCGATTTTTTTTTTTTGGATTTTTGTCTAATATGGTATGATTCACAACCAAAAACAATAAAATCAATGTAAAAATTCATTTAACGAAATAGTTTTGTTGTAAGCGCATTTCAACCAGAATCTACTAGGACTCGAAAATTTTGGGTGTAAGTAGTTAGGGTCAGATTTTTTTTTTGGATTTTTGTCTAATATGGTTTGATTCACAACCAAAAACAATAAAATCCATGTAAAAATTCATTTAACGAAATAGTTTTGTTGTAAGCCCATTTCAACCAGAATCTACTAGTACTCGAAAATTTTGGGTGTAAGTACTTGTGGTCCGATTTTTTTTTTGGAGTTTTGTCTAATATGGTTTGAATTACCACCAAAACAATAAAATCAATGTAAAAATTCATTTAACGAAATAGTTTTGTTGTAAGCCCATTTCAACCAGAATCTACTAGGACTCGAAAATTTTGGGTGTAAGTACTTGGGGTCCGATTTTTTTTTGGATTTTTGTCTAATATGGTTTGATTCACAACCAAAAACAATAAAATCAATGTAAAAATTCATTTAACGAAATAGTTTTGTTGTAAGCCCATTTCAAGCAGAATCTACTAGGACTCGAAAATTTTGGGTGTAAGTACTTAGGGTCCGATTTTTTTTTTTTGGATTTTTGTCTAATATGGTTTGATTCACAACCAAAAACAATAAAATCAATGTAAAAATTCATTTAACGAAATAGTTTTGTTGTAAGCCCATTTCAACCAGAATCTACTAGGACTCGAAAATTTTGGGTGTAAGTACTTGGGGTCCGATTTTTTTTTTTGGATTTTTGTCTAATATGGTTTGATTCACAACCAAAAACAATAAAGTTAATGTAAAAATTCATTTAACGAAATAGTTTTGTTGTAAGCCTATTTCAACCAGAATCTACTAGGATTCGAAAATTTTGGGTGTAAGTACTTGGGGTCCGTTTTTTTTTTTGGATTTTTGTCTAATATGGTTTGATTCACAACCAAAAACAATAAAATCAATGTAAAAATTCATTTAACGAAATAGTTTTGTTGTAAGCCCATTTCAACCAGAATCTACTAGGACTCGAAAATTTTGGGTGTAAGTACTTGGGGTCCGATTTTTTTTTTATTTGGATTTTTGTCTAATATGGTTTGATTCACAACCAAAAACAATAAAATCAATGTAAAAATTCATTTAACGAAATAGTTTTGTTGTAAGCCCATTTCAACCAGAATCTCCTTCTACACGAAAATTTTGGGGTAAGCACTAGGGGTCCGAATTTTTTTTTTTTTTATTTTTGTCTAATATGGTTTGATTCACAACCAAAAACAATAAAATCAATGTAAAAAATTTATTAAACGAAATAGTTTTGTTGTAAGCCCATTTCAACCAGAATCTACTAGGACTCGAAAATTTTGGGTGTAAGTACTTGGGGTCCGTTTTTTTTTTTTGGATTTTGGTCTTATATGGTTTGATTCACAACCAAAAACAATAAAATCAATGTAAAAATTCATTTAACGAAATTGTTTTGTTGTAAGCCCATTTCAACCAGAATCTCCTACTACTCGAAAATTTAGGGTGTAATACTAGGAGTTCGATTTTTTTTTTTGGATTTTTGTCTAATATGGTATGATTCACAACCAAAAACAATAAAATCAATGTAAAAATTCATTTAACGAAATAGTTTTGTTGTAAGCCCATTTCAACCAGAATCTACTAGGACTCGAAAATTTTGGGTGTAAGTAGTTAGGGTCAGATTTTTTTTTTGGATTTTTGTCTAATATGGTTTGATTCACAACCAAAAACAATAAAATCCATGTAAAAATTCATTTAACGAAATAGTTTTGTTGTAAGCCCATTTCAACCAGAATCTACTAGGACTCGAAAATTTTGGGTGTAAGTACTTGTGGACCGATTTTTTTTTTTTGGAGTTTTGTCTAATATGGTTTGATTCACCACCAAAACAATAAAATCAATGTAAAAATTCATTTAACGAAATAGTTTTGTTGTAAGCCCATTTCAACCAGAATCTACTAGGACTCGAAAATTTTGGGCGTAAGTACTTGGGGTCCGATTTTTTTATGTTTGGATTTTTGTCTAATATGGTTTGATTCACAACCAAAAACAATAAAATCAATGTAAAAATTCATTTAACGAAATAGTTTTGTTGTAAGCCCATTTCAACCAGAATCTACTAGGACTCGAAAATTTTGGGTGTAAGTACTTGGGGTCCGATTTTTTTTTTGTTTTGGATTTTTGTCTAATATGGTTTGATTCACAACCAAAAACAATAAAATCAATGTAAAAATTCATTTAACGAAATAGTTTTGTTGTAAGCCCATTTCAACCAGAATCTACTAGGAATCGAAAATTTTGGGTGTAAGTACTTGGAGTCCGAATTCTTTTTTTTTTGGATTTTTGTCTAATATGGTTTGATTCACAACCAAAAACAATAAAATAAATGTAAAAATTCATTTAATGAAATAGTTTTGTTGTAAGCCCATTTCAACCAGAATCTACTAGGACTCGAAAATTTTGGGTGTAAGTACTTGGGGTCCGATTTTTTTTTTGGATTTTTGTCTAATATGGTTTGATTCACAACCAAAAACAATAAAATCAATGTAAAAATTCATTTAACGAAATAGTTTTGTTGTAAGCCCATTTCAACCAGAATCTACTAGGACTCAAAAATTTTGGGTGTAAGTACCTGGGGTCCGATTTTTTTTTTTGGATTTTTGTCTAATATGGTTTGATTCACAACCAAAAACAATAAAATCAATGTAAAAATTAATTTAACGAAATAGTTTTGTTGTAAGCCCATTTCAACCAGAATCTACTAGGACTCGAAAATTTTGGGTGTATGTACTTAGGGTCCGATTTTTTTTTTTGGATTTTTGTCTTAAATTTTTTGATTCACAACCAAAAACAATAAAATCAATGTAAAAATTTATTTAACGAAATAGTTTTGTTGTAAGCCCATTTCAACCAGAATCTACTAGGACTCGAAAATTTTGGGTGTAAGTACTTGGGGTCCGATTTTTTTTTTGGATTTTGGTCTAATATGGTTTGACTCACAACCAAAAACAATAAAATCAATGTAAAAATTCATTTAACGAAATAGTTTTGTTGTAAGCCCATTTCAACCAGAATCTACTAGGACTCGAAAATTTTTGGGTGTAAGTACTTGGGGTCCGATTTTTTTTTTTTTGATTTTTGTCTAATATGGTTTGATTCACAACCAAAAACAATAAAATCAATGTAAAAATTCATTTAACGAAATAGTTTTGTTGTAAGCCAATTTCAACCAGAATCTACTAGGACTCGAAAATTTTGGGTGTAAGTACTTGGGGTCCGATTTTTTTTTTTTGGATTTTTTGTCTAATATGGTTTGATTCACAACCAAAAACAATAGAATCAATGTAGAAATTCATTTAACGAAATAGTTTTGTTGTAAGCGGGCATATCAACCAGAATCTACTAGGACTCGAAAATTTTGGTTGTAAGTACTTGGGGTCCGATTTTTTTTTGGATTTTTGTCTAATATGGTTTGATTCACAACCAAAAACAATAAAATCAATGTAAAAATTCATTTAACGAAATAGTTTTGTTGTAAGCCCATTTCAACCAGAATCTACTAGGACTCGAAAATTTTGGGCGTAAGTACTTGGGGTCCGATTTTTTTATGTTTGGATTTTTGTCTAATATGGTTTGATTCACAACCAAAAACAATAAAATCAATGTAAAAATTCATTTAACGAAATAGTTTTGTTGTAAGCCCATTTCAACCAGAATCTACTAGGACTCGAAAATTTTGGGTGTAAGTACTTGGGGTCCGATTTTTTTTTTTTTTGGATTTTTGTCTAATATGGTTTGATTCACAACCAAAAACAATAAAATCAATGTAAAAATTCATTTAACGAAATAGTTTTGTTGTAAGCCCATTTCAACCAGAATCTACTAGGAATCGAAAATTTTGGGTGTAAGTACTTGGAGTCCGAATTCTTTTTTTTTTGGATTTTTGTCTAATATGGTTTGATTCACAACCAAAAACAATAAAATAAATGTAAAAATTCATTTAACGAAACAGTTTTATTGTAAGCCCATTTCAACCAGAATCTACTAGGACTCGAAAATTTTGGGTGTAAGTACTTGGGGTCCGATTTTTTTTTTTGGATTTTTGTCTAATATGGTTTGATTCACAACCAAAAACAATAAAATCAATGTAAAAATTCATTTAACGAAATAGTTTTGTTGTAAGCCCATTTCAACCAGAATCTACTAGGACTCGAAAATTTTGGGTGTAAGTACTTGGGGTCCGATTTTTTTTTTTTGGATTTTTGTCTAATATGGTTTGATTCACAACCAAAAACAATAAAATCAAAGTAAAAATTAATTTAACGAAATAGTTTTGTTGTAAGCCCATTTCAACCAGAATCTACTAGGACTCGAAAATTTTGGGTGTATGTACTTAGGGTCCGATTTTTTTTTTTGGATTTTAGTCTAAAATTTTTTGATTCACAACCAAAAACAATAAAATCAATGTAAAAATTTATTTAACGAAATAGTTTTGTTGTAAGCCCATTTCAACCAGAATCTACTAGGACTCGAAAATTTTGGGTGTAAGTACTTGGGGTCCGATTTTTTTTTTGGATTTTTGTCTAATATGGTTTGACTCACAACCAAAAACAATAAAATCAATGTAAAAATTCATTTAACGAAATAGTTTTGTTGTAAGCCCATTTCAACCAGAATCTGCTAGGACTCGAAAATTTTTGGGTGTAAGTACTTGGGGTCCGATTTTTTTTTGGATTTTTGTCTAATATGGTTTGATTCACAATCAAAAACAATAAAGTCAATGTAAAAATTCATTTAACGAAATAGTTTTGTTGTAAGCCTATTTCAACCAGAATCTACTAGGACTCGAAAACTTTGGGTGTAAGTACTTGGGGTCCGATTTTTTTTTTTGGATTTTTGTCTAATATGGTTTGATTCACAACCAAAAACAATAAAATCAATGTAAAAATTCATTTAACGAAATAGTTTTGTTGTAAGCCCATTTCAACCAGAATCTACTAGGACTCGAAAATTTTGGGTGTAAGTACTTGGGGTCCGATTTTTTTTTTTTTGATTTTTGTCTAATATGGTTTGATTCATAACCAAAAACAATAAAATCAATGTAAAAATTCATTTAACGAAATAGTTTTGTTGTAAGCCCATTTCAACCAGAATCTACCAGGACTCGAAAATTTTGGGTGTAAGTACTTGGGGTCCGATTTTTTTTTTTTTGGATTTTGGTCTAATATGGTTTGATTCACAACCAAAAACAATAAAATTCATTTAATGAAATGATTTTGTTGTAAGCCCATTTCAACCAGAATCTACTAGGACTCGAAAGTTTTGGGTGTAAGTACTTGGGGTCCGATTTTTTTTTTTTTTTGATTTTTGTCTAATATGGTTTGATTCACAACCAAAAACAATAAAATCAATGTAAAAATTCATTTAACGAAATAGTTTTGTTGTAAGCCCATTTCAACCAGAATCTACTAGGACTCGAAAATTTTCGGTGTAAGTACTTGGGGTCCGATTATTTTTTTTTTTTTTTGATTTTTGTCTAATATGGTTTGATTCATAACCAAAAACAATAAAAACAATGTAAAAATTCATTTAACGAAATAGTTTTGTTGTAAACCCATTTCAACCAGAATCTACTAGGACTCGAAAATTTTGAGTGTAAGTACTTGGGGCCCGATTTTTTTTTTTGGATTTTTGTCTAATATGGTTTGATTCACAACCAAAAACAATAAAATCAATGTAAAAATTCATTTAACGAAATAGTTTTGTTGTAAGCCCATTTCAACCCACAAACCATCTTACATATTTCCTTCCCACGAAACAAAGAAATAACATTCCTACGAAATGTAAGGCAACACGTGCGCGTATAAAATCAAGGAAATTACAAAGTAAGAAATTACCAAACATAAAAATTACAACATAAAAATATTTCCCATCCAAGAAAACTAAGTTAATTAATTTTACGCAAATTAACCCAAAATTAATTAAAACATAAATATGTAACGATAACCCACAAAACCAATAAAAAACAAATTTTGATGACAAAAAACTTTACGAATGGAAAAACACTCGATTCCATAATGTATATACGGAAATAAACAAAAAACAAAAAATAAGAAACAAGAAGCATTATATAAGCCGAAAAACTTAAATTTTGTACGTCACTCAATATCAAAATTTCAATCGGTACATTTTAAAATAATTAGTTCAAATAAAATCAGTTCACTTAGTTATTAGAATAAGATTAAAATCAGAATAATAAATATATAGTTTTCACCATATTAACTACATTGTGCATTTTAAGTTGTGTGTGTTTAAGAAAACAAAAGAAATTCAATAAAGTTTAAGTTGAATTAAATTATTGCTACAAGTTAAATATATAAAATTAAGAATACAAATTGTGTAATGTAAAATTAATAAAGTTTAAGCTAAATTAAGTTATAATTACATGTTAGTGATTATAATTAGATGTGTAAAATACGAATTGTATGACATAAAATCAATAAAGTTTATAAAAATTACTATACTTGCTAATGCTATAAATATATAAATACGTGTTAAAATTTTAATTTTTTACAATTCTAGATATTCAATAAAAGGTTTTAAGTCAAAATAAGTAAACATTCGTGTATAAATTAACAAATAAATATCCACATCATATTAGCTACAACATCCATCAGTAGGGACAATAAACGATCCAGGTAAGAATATTTATTATAAATTCTATTATCTAAAATAATTACCTAATTTAAAATTCAATGACTACATTAAAACAATAACACTTTTACAAGGTTTAAGTTATCATATAATTTATAATATACCTAACAAAGTTGTTGCGCAAGCCAAGACATACAACTTTGCTGAACATATCAAGGCCGAAAAACGACATCTACAATCACATTTTTGTGTTATTTTATTTTTTGCTTTTCATTTCGACGAAAAACACGTTTTATATCATTTTTTGTCCATTTATTGAATTTAAATCGATCGAATAAATATCTCATCGACAAATATAGATACAATAGAAGCTATTTAAAAGAAAACTAAATTGATTCTGTTGATTTTATTGTGATTTTTCTCAATTTTTTCCTAAAAAATTAAAATTTTTTTTAACTTTCAAATTTAATTTTCAGATTTGCTCATGTCGTCTTCGGGTTCTTCTTCCTCTTGCAAATTCCAACAAATGTCACCCAGTTCCGTTCGTTATATTGGTCGCCTTTAAAACAAGTATCCCATAAGCACATAAAACACATGTTTTAGTGTAACCCAATTGCATGCCACTTAAAAGAGCTATCATTTTTCAAATCTGCACAAACTTTCCATTGATGGTCATTGTATTTAATCAAATCGATGATTTTTTTCATTGATTCATAGGTTTCCTTTGTGTTTGTGCTACGTGCAATTGGAATGGAATTCTTTGAGTTGGTAACGTGAAGGAGAACTGCCTTCAAGCTGCTTTTAGAGGAATCGATGAACAATCGCCAATCTTCAGGATTATATGCATTGTACATTGTGGATACCAAACCTCGGATATCAGTGCAAAAAGCGAGTGAATTATTCTCAATTAATTTGAAAAAATTCGTATAATGACGATGACGATTTATTGCTCCATATATCCGAACATTTGGAGCCAAAATGTTCACTTGTTTTAAATCCTTTGACAAAATAATGGCTTGCCGCTGCGATAGTTTCAAGCGTCGTACCATAATATCCAAACGACTTTGTAAGATTTCAATGGGATGAGTGACATTTGATAGTTGATATATTGATGCTGATTTTTCTCCGGTTTCACCTGATTCAAATGTTGTTGGTAAATAATCCTCAGTTGGGTTTCATATTTACGGAACAGGTATTTCATCTGAATGGGGCAGCGGTAGATGAGTATTTCTCGTTGCAGTGTATGTCAAAGAACCAATTTTGTTTCTGTTTGTACTGAGAATATAATTCTCATAACATTGAACTGCATCATGTCCTTGTGGATCGGCCCATATCATCGGGACACCAAATGGCATTGCGGCTCCAGTGTTTTGCCATCTATGCCGAACGAAAATGCGTGTTGTCCAAACAAAAGACGGCGTCCAATTAATAACATTTTGTGAAAAGCATAGTCGATTTAAATCAACGGTTTAATCACTTATTTTGCAACGATTGCTCATAATTGTAAATTCTCCACACACATAACAAAAGCACTTGAGTTTAAAACACCTATCCATATTATTTATTTCACCAGATTTCACAAGACGATTTTCTCTTTATTCTTTGTATTCTTTTGTCACTTTATATATTTAGATGAAAAAACTTTTCATTTTTAATTTTATATTACAGTTTTTAGTTCTTACTTATTGTGCCAATTTTTTAACTTTTTTAGAAATATCGATTTCAAGAATAATCTCTTCTTCGGTTTACTTTTTGCTACTGTTAAATAATTTATTTTGAAGCTCTTTATATGCTGTAGCTAGGCGCAACTGTTTGGTACCTCCTTTGTTTTTAAGTTATGGAGGTCGTAAATTTTATTGGGGTTTTGTGTTGATTTTGTCGCGAAGTAAATTGTGGGTGTTTTTGTTTTTGTATATTTTCACGGTGTGAATTTTGGCCGTAATTTGACTCACGACTCATGAGTCAAATTGGTACACCTGTTTAATTTCAGTCCTTTTTTGATTCTGTGCAAAATGGTTACATTTTTATTGAATTTAGTGTATGGTTTTCAGTTTTTATGTGTTGTACGAAACTTGATTTTATGTTCTTGTGATGTGTTCTTTGTATCTTATCTGAGATGAGCATCTTGTTTGGCCTAAGAATGCCGAATTCCAGTTGTGTTTAGCCTTACCTGAGTATTTATGTCTCTCGAAAGGGCAAAGTAGGAGCCGGAGTCTTCTGTGAGAAGCTTTTGCAAAACTGACAAGACCCTTCCTTTTTGAGGAACATGCGAGAAGGCTGGGTCTACAGACGAATAACTTTGTAGAAGTTGGATGGACGAAAAGGAAGAAGAGACTTTAGATAACTTTCTATGTTCGTGTCCGGCACTAACATACAGAAGGCATAGGAATTCGGGCGTGTCCAGTGTGACCAGCCCTTTCAGATCTCGCTGAATGTGGAGTGCGAGCTATTTTGCGGTACGTACGTAGCTCCGAATGGTTTTTAACAACAGGTAAAGGGGAAATATGTACCTTTGGTATCACAACGGGGCACTCCTGGTCTAAGTGTGCGGAAGTGCCACTCCAAGCTAATTTTGGCCTAAGTAAAACACACATATATGGAAAAATAACACAAAAATGTGAATGTAGATGTCGTTTTTCGGTCTTGATATGTTCAGCAAAGTTGTTGGTCTTGACGTGCGCAACAACTTTGCTGAAAAAAGCATAACGAAAATCTTAATGGTTCAGGAGCTATCAACGTGAAAATGAGGGTATGTTTTGACTCAGAGCCAAAACATGTCGATAGCGATATCTCAAAAATGGGGACTTACTTTGAAATGGGACTAGCACCATTGAATTCAGCGTACTCGAATTAGGTTTACCCCCCGGGTGCCCAGCTTGTCACATTTTTCAACTAGCACAGTGTAATTATAATTAATACCTTTACAATATTATTTCCATTTACAAAATATACCACTTACAATATTACCCCTATTTACAATAACCAGAATCTACTAGGACTCGAAAATTTTGGGTGTAAGTACTTGGGGTCCGATTTTTTTTTTGGATTTTTGTCTAATACGGTTTGATTCACAACCAAAAACAATAAAATCAATGTAAAAATTCTTTTAACGAAATAGTTTTGTTGTAAGCCCTTTCAAACAGAATCTACTAGGACTCGAAAATTTTGGGTGTAAGTACTTGGGGTCCGATTTTTTTTTTTTGGATTTTTGTCTAATATGGTTTGATTCACAACCAAAAACAATAAAATCAATGTAAAAATTCATTTAACGAAATAGTTTTGTTGTAAGCCCATTTCAACCAGAATCTACTAGAACTAGAAATTTTTGGGTGTAAGTACTTGGGAACCGGTTTTTTTTTTTTTTTGATTTTAGTCTAATATGGTTTGATTCACAACCAAAAACAATAAAATCAATGTAAAAATTCATTTAACGAAATAGTTTTGTTGTAAGCCCATTTCAACCAAAATCTATTAGGACTCGAAAATTTTGGGTGTAAGTACTTGGGGTCCGATTTTTTTTTTTTTTTTGGATTTTTGTCTAATATGGTTTGATTCACAACCAAAAACAATAAAATCAATGTAAAAATTCATTTAACGAAATAGTTTTGTTGTAAGCCCATTTCAACCAGAATCTACTAGGACTCGAAAATTTTGGGTGTGAGTACTTGGGGTCCGATTTTTTATTTTTGGATTTTTGTCTAATATGGTTTGATTCACAACCAAAAACAATAAAATCAATGTAAAAATTCATTTAACGAAATAGTTTAGTTGTAAGCCCATTTCAACGAGAATCTACTAGGACTCGAAAATTTTGGGTGTAAGTACTTGGGGTCCGTTTTTTTTATTTTTGAATTTTTGTCTAATATGGTTTGATTCACAACCAAAAACAATAAAATCAATGTAAAAATTCATTTAACTAAATAGTTTTGTTGTAAGCCCATTTCAACCAGAATCTACTAGGACTCGAAAATTTTGGGTGTAAGTACTTGGGGTTCGATTTTTTTTTTTGGGATTTTTGTCTAATATGGTTTGATTCACAACCAAAAACAATAAAATCAATGTAAAAATTCATTTAACGAAATAGTTTCGTTGTAAGCCCATTTCAACCAGAATCTACTAGGACTCGAAAATTTTGGGTGTAAGTACTTGGGGTCCGATTTTCTGTTTGGATTTTTGTCTAATATGGTTTGATTCTCAACCAAAAACAATAAAATCAATGTAAAAATTCATTTAACGAAATAGTTTTGTTGTAAGCCCATTTCAACCAGAATCTACTTGGACTCAAAAATTTTGGGTGTAAGTACCTAGGGTCCGATTTTTTTTGGATTTTTGTCTAATATGCTTTGATTCACAACCAAAAACAATAAAATCAATGTAAAAATTCATTTAACGAAATAGTTTTGTTGTAAGTTCATTTCAACCAGAATCTACTAGGACTCGAAAATTTTGGGTGTAAGTACTTGGGGTCCGATTTTTTTTGGATTCTTGTCTTATATGGTTTGATTCACAACCAAAAACAATAAAATCAATGTAAAAATTCATTTAACGAAATAGTTTTGTTGTAAGCCTATTTCAACCAGAATCAACTAGGGCTTAAAAATTTTTGTATAAGTCTTGGGGTTCGATTTTTTTTTGGATTTTTGTCTAATATGGTTTGATTCACAACCAAAAACAATAAAATCAATGTAAAAATTCATTTAACGAAATAGTTTTGTTGTAAGCCCATTTCAACCAGAATCTACTAGGACTCGAAAATTTTAGGTGTAAGTACTTGGGGTCCGATTTTTTTTTTTTGGATTTTTGTCTAATATGGTTTGATTCACAACCAAAAACAATAAAATCAATGTAAAAATTCATTTAACGAAAAAGTTTCGTTGTGAGCCCATTTCAACCAGAATCTACTAGGACTCGAACATTTTGGGTGTAAGTACTTGGGGTCCGATTTTCTTTTTGGATTTTTGTCTAATATGGTTTGATTCACAACCAAAAACAATAAAATCAATGTAAAAATTCATTTAACGAAATAGTTTTGTTGTAAGCCCATTTCAACCAGAATCTACTTGGACTCAAAAATTTTGGCTGTTGTCCGATTTTTTTTGGATTTTTGTCTAATATGGTTTGATTCACAACCAAAAACAATAAAATCAATGTAAAAATTCATTTAACGAAATAGTTTTGTTGTAAGCCCATTTCAACCAGAATCTACTAGGACTCGAAAATTTTGGGTGTAAGTACTTGGGGTCCGATTTTTTTTGGATTCTTGTCTAATATGGTTTGATTCACAACCAAAAACAATAAAATCAATGTAAAAATTCATTTAACGAAATAGTTTTGTTGTAAGCCCATTTCAACCAGAATCTACTAGAAATCGAATATTTTGGGTGTAAGTACTCGGGGTCCGATTTTTTTTTTGGATTTTTGTCTAATATGGTTTGATTCACAACCAAAAACAATAAAATCAATGTAAAAATTCATTTAACGAAATAGTTTTGTTGTAAGCCCATTTCAACCAGAATCTACTAGGACTCGAAAATTTTGGGTGTAAGTACTTGGGGTCCGATTTTTTTTTTTGATTTTTGTCTAATATGGTTTGATTCACAACCAAAAACAATAAAATCAATGTAAAAATTCATTTAACGAAATAGTTTTGTTGTAAGCCTATTTCAACCAGAATCAACTAGGACTCGAAAATTTTGGGTGTAAGTAATTGGGGTCCGATTTTTTTTTTTGGATTTTTGTCTAATATGGTTTGATTCACAACCAAAAACAATAAAATCAATGTAAAAATTCATTTAACGAAATAGTTTTGTTGCAAGCCCATTTCAACCAGAATCTACTAGGACTCGAAAATTTTGGGTGTAAGTATTAGGGGTCCGATTTTTATTTTTTTTGGATTTTTGTCTAATATGGTTTGATTCACAACCAAAAACAATAAAGTCAATGTAAAAATTCATTTAACGAAATAGTTTTGTTGTAAGCCCATTTCAACCAGAATCTACTAGAACTCGAAAATTTTGGGTGTAAGTACTTGGGGTCCGAAATTTTTTTGGATTTTTGTCTAATATGGTTTGATTCACAACCAAAAACGATAAAATCAATGTAAAAATTCATTTAACGAAATAGTTTTGTTGTAAGCCCATTTCAACCAGAATCTACTAGGACTCGAAAATTTTGGGTGTAAGTACTTGGGGTCCGATTTTTTTTTTGGATTTTTGTCTAATATGGTTTGATTTACAACCAAAAACAATAAAATCAATGTAAAAATTCATTTAACGAAATAGTTTTGTTGTAAGCCCATTTCAACCAGAATCTACTAGGACTCGAAAATTTTGGGTGTAGGTACTTGGGGTCCTATTTTTTTATTTTTGGATTATTGTCTAATATGGTTTGATTCACAACCAAAAACAATAAAATCAATGTAAAAATTCATTTAACGAAATAGTTTTGTTGTAAGCCCATTTCAACCAGAATCTACTAGGACTCGAAAATTTTGGGTGTAGGTACTTGGGGTCCTATTTTTTTATTTTTGGATAATTGTCTAATATGGTTTGATTCACAACCAAAAACAATAAAATCAATGTAAAAATTCATTTAACGAAATAATTTTGTTGTAAGCCCATTTCAACCAGAATCTACTAGGACTCGAAAATTTTGGGTGTAAGTAATTGGGGTCCAATTTTTTTTTTGGATTTTTGTCTAATATGGTTTGATTCACAACCATAAACAATAAAATCAATGTAAAAATTCATTTAACGAAATAGTTTTGTTGTTAGCCCAATTCAACCAGAATCTACTAGGACTCGAAAATTTTGGGTGTAAGCACTAGGGGTCAGAATTTTTTTTTTTTTGGATTTTTGTCTAATATGGTTTGATTCACAACCAAAAACAATAAAATCAACGTAAAAATTTATTTAACGAAATAGTTTTGTTGTAAGTCCATTTCAACCAGAATCTACTAGGACTCGAAAATTTTGGGTGTAAGTACTTGGGGTCCGATTTTTTTTTTGGATTTTTGTCTAATATGGTTTGGTTCACAACCAAAAACAATTAAATTAATTTTAAAAATCCATTTAACGAAATAGTTTTGTTGTAAGCCCAGAATCTACTAGGACTCGAAAATTTTGGGTGTAAGCACAAGGGGTCCGAATTTTTTTTTTTTGGATTTTTGTCTAATATGGTTTGATTCACAACCAAAAACAATAAAATCAATGTAAAAATTCATTTAACGAAATAGTTTTGTTGTAAGCCCATTTCAACCAGAATCTCCTTCTACTCGAAAATTTTTTGTGTAAGCACTAGGGTTCCGATTTTTTTTTTTTTTGGATTTTTGTCTAATATGGTTTGATTCACAACCAAAAACAATAAAATCAATGTAAAAATTCATTTAACGAAATAGTTTTGTTGTAAGCCCATTTCAACCAGAATCTACTAGGACTCGAAAATTTTGGGTGTAAGTACTTGGGGCCCGATTTTTTTTTTTTTTTTTGGATTTTTGTCTAATATGGTTTGATTCACAACCAAAAACAATAAAATCAATGTAAAAATTCATTTAACGAAATAGTTTTGTTGTAAGCCCATTTCAACCAGAATCTACTAGGTCTCGAAAATTTTGGATGTAAGCACTAGGGGTCCGATTTTTTTTTTGGATGTTTGTCTAATATGGTTTGATTCACAACCAAAAACAATAAAATCAATGTAAAAATTCATTTAACGAAATAGTTTTGTTGTAAGCCCATTTCAACCAGAATCTACTAGGACTCGAAAATTTTGGGTGTAAGTACTTGGGGTTCGATTTTTTTTTTTTTGGATTTTTGTCTAATATAGTTTGATTCACAACCAAAAACAATAAAATCAATGTAAAAATTCATTTAACGAAATAGTTTTGTTGTAAGCCCATTTCAACCAGAATCTACTAGGACTCGAATATTTTGGGTGTAAGTACTTGGGGTCAGATTTTTTTGTTCTGGATTTTTGTCTAATATGGTTTGATTCACAACCAAAAACAATAAAATCAATGTAAAAATTCATTTAACGAAATAGTTTTGTTGTAAGCCCATTTCAACCAGAATCTACTAGAACTCGAAAATTTTGGGTGTAAGTACCTACTTGGGGTCCGATTTTTTTTTTTTTGGATTTTGTCTAATATGGTTTGATTTACAACCAAAAATAATAAAATCAATGTAAAAATTCATTTAACGAAATAGTTTTGTTGTAAGCCCATTTCAACCAGAATCTACTAGGACTCGAATATTTTGGGTGTAAGTACTTGGGGTCCGATTTTTTTTTTGGATTTTTGTCTAATATGGTTTGATTCACAACCAAAAACAATAAAATCAATGTAAAAATTCATTTAACGAAATAGTTTTGTTGTAAGCCCATTTCAACCAGAATCTTCTAGGACTCGAAAGTTTTGGGTATAAGTACATGGGGTCCGATTTTTTTTTTGGATTTTTGTCTAATATGGTTTGATTCACAACCAAAAACAATAAAATCAATGTAAAAATTCATTTAACGAAACAGTTTTATTGTAAGCCCATTTCAACCAGAATCTACTAGGACTCGAAAATTTTGGGTGTAAGTACTTGGGGTCCGATTTTTTTTTTGTTTTGGATTTTTGTCTAATATGGTTTGATTCACAACCAAAAACAATAAAATCAATGTAAAAATTCATTTAACGAAATAGTTTTGTTGTAAGCCCATTTCAACCAGAATCTACTAGGACTCGAAAATTTTGGGTGTAAGTACTTGGGGTCCGATTTTTTTTTTGGATTTATGTCTAATATGCTTTGATTCACAACCAAAAACAATAAGATCAATGTAAAAATTCATTTAACGAAATAGTTTTGTTGTAAGCCCGTTTCAACCAGAATTTCTTACTACTTGAAAATTTTGGGTGTAAACACTAGGGGTCCGAATTTTTTTTTTTTTTGAGTTTTGTCTAATATGGTTTGATTCACAACCAAAAACAATAAAATCAATGTAAAAATTCATTTAACGAAATAGTTTTGTTGTAAGCCCATTTCAACCAGAATCTACTAGGACTCGTAAATTTTGGGTGTAAGTACTTGGGGTCCGATTTTTTTTTTGGATTTTTGTCTAATATGGTTTGATTCACAACCAAAAACAATAAAATCAATGTAAAAATTAATTTAACGAAATAGTTTTGTTGTAAGCCCTTTTCAACCAGAATCTACTAGGACTCGAATATTTTGGGTGTAAGTACTTGGGGTCCGATTTTTTTTTGGATATTTGTCTAATATGGTTTGATTCACAACCAAAAACAATAAAATCAATGTAAAAATTCATTTAACGGAATAGTTTGGTTGTAAGCCCATTTCAACCAGAATCTACTAGGACTCGAAAATTTTGGGTGTAAGTACTTGTGGTCCGATTTTTTTTTTGGATTTTTTTTTAATATGGTTTGATTCACAACCAAAAACAATAAAATCAATGTAAAAATTCATTTAACGAAATAGTTTTGTTGTAAGCCCATTTCAACCATAATCTACTAGGACTCGAAAATTTTGGGTGTAAGTACTTGGGATCCGATTTTTTTTTTTTGGATTTTTGTCTAATATGGTTTGATTCACAACCAAAAACAATAAAATCAATGTAAAAATTCATTTGACGAAATAGTTTTGTTGTAAGCCCATTTCAACCAGAATCTACTAGGACTCGAAAATTTTGGGTGTAAGTTTGATTCACAACCAAAAACAATAAAATCCATGTAAAAATTCATTTAACGAAATAGTTTTGTTGTAAGCCCATTTAAACCAGAATCTACTAGGACTGGCAAATTTTGGGTGTAAGTACTTGGGGTCCGATTTTTTTTTGGATTGTTTTCAAATTTGGTTTGATTCACAACCAAAAACAATAAAATCAATGTAAAAATTCATTTAACGAAATAGTTTTGTTGTAAGCCCATTTCAACTAGAATCTACTCGGACTCGAAAATTTTGGGTGTAAGTACTTGGGGTCCGATTTTTTTTTTATGGTTTGAAAATTTCAACGAAAATCTACTAGGACTCGAAAATTTTGGGTGTAAGTACTTGGGGTCCGATTTTTTTTTTTGGATTTATGTCTAATATGCTTTGATTTACAACCAAAAACAATAGGATCAATGTAAAAATTCATTTAACGAAATAGTTTTGTTGTAAGCCCATTTCAACCAGAATTTCTTACTACTCGAAAATTTTGGGTGTAAACACTAGGGGTCCGATTTTTTTTTTTTTTTGGGGTTTTGTCTTATATGGTTTGATTCACAACCAAAAACAATAAAATCAATGTAAAAATTCATTTAACGAAATAGTTTTGTTGTAAGCCCATTTCAACCAGAATCTACTAGGACTCGAAAATTTTGGGTGTAAGTACTTGGGGTCCGATTTTTTTTTTGGATTTTTGTCTAATATAGTTTGATTCACAACCAAAAACAATAAAATCTATGTAAAAATTCATTTAACGAAATAGTTTTTTTGTAAGCCCATTTCAACCAGAATCTCCTACTACTCGAAAATTTTGGGTGTAAACACTAGGGGTCCGAATTTTTTTGGATTTTTGTCTAATATGGTTTGATTCACAACCAAAAACAATAAAATCGATGTTAAAATTCATTTAACGAAATAGTTTTGTTGTAAGCTCATTTCAACCAGAATCTACTAGAACTCGAAAATTTTGGGTGTAAGTACCTACTTGGGGTCCGATTTTTTTTTTTTGGATTTTGTCTAATATGGTTTGATTTACAACCAAAAACAATAAAATCAATGTAAAAATTCATTTAACGAAATAGTTTTGTTGTAAGCCCATTTCAACCAGAATCTACTAGGACTCGAATATTTTGGGTGTAAGTACTTGGGGTCAGATTTTTTTGTTCTGGATTTTTGTCTAATATGGTTTGATTCACAACCAAAAACAATAAAATCAATGTAAAAATTAATTTAACGAAATAGTTTTGTTGTAAGCCCATTTCAACCAGAATCTACTAGGACTCGAAAGTTTTGGGTATAAGTACATGGGGTCCGATTTTTTTTTTGGATTTTTGTCTAATATGGTTTGATTCACAACCAAAAACAATAAAATCAATGTAAAAATTCATTTAACGAAACAGTTTTATTGTAAGCCCATTTCAACCAGAATCTACTAGGACTCGAAAATTTTGGGTGTAAGTACTTGGGGTCCGATTTTTTTTTTGTTTTGGATTTTTGTCTAATATGGTTTGATTCACAACCAAAATCAATAAAATCAATGTAAAAATTCATTTAACGAAATAGTTTTGTTGTAAGCCCATTTCAACCAGAATCTCCTACTTCTCGAAAATTTTGGGTGTAAACACTAGGGGTCCGAATTTTTTTTTTTTGGGGTTTTGTCTAATATGGTTTGATTCACAACCAAAAACAATAAAATCAATGTAAAAATTCATTTAACGAAATAGTTTTGTTGTAAGCCCATTTCAACCAGAATCTACTAGGACTCGAAAATTTTGGGTGTAAGTACTTGGGGTCCGATTTTTTTTTTTTGGATTTTTTTTTAATATGGTTTGATTCACAACCAAAAACAATAAAATCAATGTAAAAATTCATTTAACGAAATAGTTTTGTTGTAAGCCCATTTCAACCAGAATCTACTAGGACTCGAAAATTTTGGGTGTAAGTACTTGGGATCCGATTTTTCTTTTTTTGGATTTTTGTCTAATATGGTTTGATTCACAACCAAAAACAATAAAATCAATGTAAAAATTCATTTAACGAAATAGTTTTGTTGTAAGCCCATTTCAACCAGAATCTACTAGGACTCGAAAATTTTGGGTGTAAGTACTTGAGGTCCGATTTTTTTTTTGGATTTTTGTCTAATATGGTTTGATTCACAACCAAAAACAATAAAATCAATGTAAAAATTCATTTAACGAAATAGTTTTGTTGTAAGCCCATTTAAACCAGAATCTACTAGGACTGGAAAATTTTGGGTGTAAGTACTTGGGGTCCGATTTTTTTTTTGGATTTTTTTCAAATTTGGTTTGATTCACAACCAAAAACAATAAAATCAATGTAAAAATTCATTTAACGAAATAGTTTTGTTGTAAGCCCATTTCAACTAGAATCTACTCAGACTCGAAAATTTTGGGTGTAAGTACTTGGGGTCCGATTTTTTTTTTATGGTTTGAAAATTTCAACGAAAATCTACTAGGACTCGAAAATTTTGGGTGTAAGTACTTGGGGTCCGATTTTTTTTTTGGATTTATGTCTAATATGCTTTGATTCACAACCAAAAACAATAGGATCAATGTAAAAATTCATTTAACGAAATAGTTTTGTTGTAAGCCCATTTCAACCAGAATTTCTTACTACTCGAAAATTTTGGGTGTAAACACTAGGGGTCCGAATTTTTTTTTTTTTGTGGTTTTGTCTTATATGGTTTGATTCACAACCAAAAACAATAAAATCAGTGTAAAAATTCATTTAACGAAATAGTTTTGTTGTAAGCCCATTTCAACCAGAATCTACTAGGACTCGTAAATTTTGGGTGTAAGTACTTGGGGTGCGATTTTTTTTTTTTTTGGATTTTTGGTCTAATATGGTTTGATTCACAACCAAAAACAATAAAGTCAATGTAAAAATTCATTTAACGAAATAGTTTTGTTGTAAGCTCATTTCAACCAGAATCTACTAGGACTCGAAAATTTTGGGTGTAGGTACTTGGGGGTCCCATTTTTTTTTTTGATTTTTGTCTAATATGGTTTGATTCACAACCAAAAACAATAAAATCAATGTAAAAATTCATTTAACGAAATAGTTTTGTTGTAAGCCCATTTCAACCAGAATCTACTAGGACTCGAAAATTTTGGGTGTAAGTACTTGGGGTCCGATTTATTTTTTGAACTTTTGTCTAATATGCTTTGAATCACAACCAAAAACAATAAAATCAATGTAAAAATTCATTTAACGAAATAGTTGTGTTGTAAGCCCATTTCAACCAGAATCTCCTACTACTCGAAAATTTTGGGTGTAAGCACTAGTGGTCCAAATTTTTTTTTGGATTTTTGTCTAATATGGTTTGATTCACAACCAAAAACAATAAAATCAATGTAAAAATTAATTTAACGAAATAGTTTTGTTGTAAGCCCATTTCAACCAGAATCTACTAGGACTCGAAAATTTTGGGTGTAAGTACTTGGGGCCCGATTTTTTTTTTTTTTTTGGATTTTTGTCTAATATGGTTTGATTCACAACCAAAAACAATAAAATCAATGTAAAAATTCATTTAACGAAATAGTTTTGTTGTAAGCCCATTTCAACCAGAATCTACTAGGACTCGAAAATTTTGGGTGTAAGTACTTGGGGTCCGATTTTTTTTTTTTTGGATTTTTGTTTAATATGGTTTGATTCACAACCAAAAACAATAAAATCAATGTAAAAATTCATTTAACGAAATAGTTTACTTGTAAGCCCATTTCAACCAGAATCTACTAGGACTCGAAAATTTTGGGTGTAAGTACTTGGGGTCCGATTTTTATTTTTTTGGATTTTTGTCTAATATGGTTTGATTCACAACCAAAAACAATAAAATCAATGTAAAAATTCATTTAACGAAATAGTTTTGTTGTAAGCCCATTTCAACCAGAATCTACTCTCTCTCTCTCTCTCTCTCTCTGGCACTATATCCCATCAAGGGATTTGGCCGCCTCAAATGAGGTTTCATAATCATATTTTTCATTTCGGATAATGAGTGATTAATTCATTGATCCGAAACCAGCCGTGAAATTTTTTCCTTGTCACCACCGGGAATCGAACCCGGGACAACCGGTCGCTGAAGCAAGCATGCTAACCACTTTGCCACAGGGGCGGCAAGCACCAAAATCTACTAGGACTCGAAAATTTTGGGTGTCAGTACTTGGGGCCCGATTTTTTTTTTTTTGGATTTTTGTCTAATATGGTTTGATTCACAACCAAAAACAATAAAATCAATGTAAAAATTCATTTAACGAAATAGTTTTGTTGTAAGCCCATTTCAACCAGAATCTACTAGGACTCGAAAATTTTGGGTGTAAGTACTTGGGGTCCGATTTTTTTTTTTTTGGATTTTCGTCTAATATGGTTTGATTTACAACCAAAAACAATAAAATCAATGTAAAAATTCATTTTACGAAATAGTTTTGTTGTGAGCCCATTTCAACCAGAATCTACTAGGACTCGAAAATTTTGGGTGTAAGTACTTGGGGTCCGATTTTTTTATTGGATTTTTTTCTAATATGGTTTGATTCACAACCAAAAACAATAAAATCAATGTAAAAATTCATTTAACGAAATAGTTTTGTTGTAAGCCCATTTCAACCAGAATCTACTAGGACTCGAAAATTTTGGGTGTAAGTACTTGCGGTCCGATTTTTTTTTTATGGATTTTTGTCTAATATGGTTTGATTCACAACCAAAAACAATAAAATCAATGTAAAAATTCATTTAACGAAATAGTTTTGTTGTAAGCCTATTTCAACCAGAATCTACTAGGACTCGAAAATTTTGGGTGTATGTTCTTGGGGTCCGATTTTTTTTTTTTGGATTTTTCTCTAATATGGTTTGATTCACAACCAAAAACAATAAAATCAATGTAAAAATTCATTTAACGAAATAGTTTTGTTGTAAGCCTATTTCAACCAGAATCTACTAGGACTCAACAATTTAGGGTGTAAGAACTTGTGGTCCGATTTTTTTTTTTGGATTTTTGTCTAATATGGTTTGATTTACAACCAAAAACAATAAAATCAATGTAAAAATTTATTTATCGAAATAGTTTTGTTGTAAGCCTATTTCAACCAGAATCTATTAGGACTCAAAAATTTTGGGTGTAATTACTTGGGGTCCGATTTTTTTTTTTGGATTTTTGTCTAATATGGTTTGATTCACAACCAAAAACAATAAAATCAATGTAAAAATTCATTTAACGAAATAGTTTTGCTGTAAACCCATTTCAACCAGAATCTACTAGGACTCGAATATTTTGGGTGTAAGTACTTGTGGTCCGATTTTTTTTTTTTTGATTTTTGTCTAATATGCTTTGATTCACAACCAAAAACAATAAAATCAATGTAGAAATTCATTTAACGAAATAGTTTTCTTGTAAGCCCATTTCAACCAGAATCTACTAGGACTCGAAAATTTTGGGTGTAAGTACTTGGGGTCCGATTTTTTTTTTGGATTTTTGTCTAATATGGTTTGATTCACAACCAAAAACAATAAAATCAATGTAATAATTCATTTCACGAAATAGTTTTGTCGTAAGCCCATTTCAACCAGAATCTACTAGGACTCGAAAATTTTTGTGTAAAGCACTAGGGGTCCGAATTTTTTTTTTATTGGATTTTTGTCTAATATGGTTTGATTCACAACCAAAAACAATAAAATCAATGTAAAAATTCATTTAACGAAATAGTTTTGTTGTAAGCCCATTTCAACCAGAATCTACTAGGACTCGAAAATTTTGGGTGTAAGTACTTGGGGTCCGATTTTTTTTTTTATTGGATTTTTGTCTAATATGGTTTATTTACAACCAAAAACAATAAAATCAATGTAAAAATTCATTTAACGAAATAGTTTTGTTGTAAGCCCATTTCAACCAGAATCTACTAGGACTCGAAAATTTTGGGTGTAAGTACTTGGGGTCCGATTTTTTTTTTTTTTGGATTTTTGTCTAATATGGTTTGATTTACAACCAAAAACAATAAAATCAATGTAAAAATTCATTTAACGAAATAGTTTTGTTGTAAGCCCATTTCAACCAAAATCAAAAACAATAAAATAAATGTAAAAATTCATTTAACGAAATAGTTTTGTTGTAAGCCCATTTCAACCAGAATCTACTAGGACTCAAAAATTTTGGGTGTATGTACTTGGGGTCCGATTTTTTTTTTGGATTTTTGTCTAATATGGTTTGATTCACAACCAAAAACAATAAAATCAATGTAAAAATTCATTTAACGAAATAGTTTTGTTGTAAGCCCATTTCAACCAGAATCTACTAGGACTCAACAATTTAGGGTGTAAGAACTTGTGGTCCGATTTTTTTTTTTGGATTTTTGTCTAATATGGTTTGATTTACAACCAAAAACAATAAAATCAATGTAAAAATTCATTTATCGAAATAGTTTTGTTGTAAGCCCATTTCAACCAGAATCTATTAGGACTCGAAAATTTTGGGTGTAATTACTTGGGGTCCGATTTTTTTTTTGGATTTTTGTCTAATATGGTTTGATTCACAACCAAAAACAATAAAATCAATGTAAAAATTCATTTAACGAAATAGTTTTGCTGTAAACCCATTTCAACCAGAATCTACTAGGACTCGAATATTTTGGGTGTAAGTACTTGTGGTCCGATTTTTTTTTTTTGATTTTTGTCTAATATGCTTTGATTCACAACCAAAAACAATAAAATCAATGTAAAAATTCATTTAACGAAATAGTTTTGTTGTAAGCCCATTTCAACCAGAATCTACTAGGACTCGAAAATTTTGGGTGTAAGTACTTGGGGTCCGATTTTTTTTTTTTGGATTTTTGTCTAATATGGTTTGATTCACAACCAAAAACAATAAAATCAATGTAATAATTCATTTAACGAAATAGTTTTGTCGTAAGCCCATTTCAACCAGAATCTACTAGGACTCGAAAATTTTTGTGTAAAGAACTAGGGGTCCGATTTTTTTTTTTTTTGGATTTTTGTCTAATATGGTTTGATTCACAACCAAAAACAATAAAATCAATGTAAAAATTCATTTAACGAAATAGTTTTGTTGTAAGTCCATTTCAACCAGAATCTACTAGGACTCGAAAATTTTGGGTGTAAGTACTTGGGGTCCGATTTTTTTTTTATTGGATTTTTGTCTAATATGGTTTATTTACAACCAAAAACAATAAAATCAATGTAAAAATTCATTTAACGAAATAGTTTTGTTGTAAGCCCATTTCAACCAGAATCTACTAGGACTCGAAAATTTTGAGTGTAAGTACTTGGGGTCCGATTTTTTTTTTCTTTGGATTTTTGTCTAATATGGTTTGATTTACAACCAAAAACAATAAAATCAATGTAAAAATTAATTTAACGAAATAGTTTTGTTGTAAGCCCATTTCAACCAGAATCAAAAACAATAAAATCAATGTAAAAATTCATTTAACGAAATAGTTTTGTTGTAAGCCCATTTCAACCAGAATCTACTAGGACTAGAAAATTTTGGGTGTAAGTACTTGGGGTCCGATTTTTTTTTTGGATTTTTGTCTAATATGGTTTGATTCACAACCAAAAACAATAAAATCAATGTAAAAATTCATTTAACGAAATAGTTTTGTTGTAAGCCCATTTCAACCAGAATCTACTAGGACTCAACAATTTTGGGTGTAAGAACTTGTGGTCCGAATTTTTTTTTGGGATTTTTGTCTAATATGGTTTGATTCACAACCAAAAACAATAAAATCAATGTAAAAATGTATTTAACGAGATAGTTTTGTTGTAAGCCCAATTCAACCATAATCTACTAGGACTCGAAAATTTTGGGTGTAAGTACTTGGGGTCCGATTTTTTTTTTTGGATTTTTGTCTAAAGTGGTTTGATTCACAAGCAAAAACAATAAAATCAATGTAAAAATTCATTTATCGAAATAGTTTTGTTGTAAGCCCATTTCAACCAGAATCTACTAGGACTCGAAAATTTTGGGTGTATGTACTTGGGGTCCGATTTTTTTTTGGATTTTTGTCTAATATGGTTTGATTCACAACCAAAAAACAATAAAATCAATGTAAAAATTCATTTAACGAAATAGTTTTGTTGTAAGCCCATTTCAACCAGAATCTACTAGGACTCAACAATTTTTAGTGCAAGTACTTGTGGTCCGATTTTTTTTTTTTTTGGATTTTTGTCTAATATGGTTTGATTTACAACCAAAAACAATAAAATCAATGTAAAAATTCATTTAACGAAATAGTTTTGTTGTAAGCCCATTTCAACCAGAATCTACTAGGACTCGAAAATTTTGGGTGTAAGTACAAAACTTGGGGTCCGATTTTTTTTTTTTGGGTTTTTGTCTAATATGGTTTGATTCACAACCAAAACAATAAAATCAATGTAAAAATTCATTTATCGAAATAGTTTTGTTGTAAGCCCATTTCAACCAGAATCTACTAGGACTCGAAAATTTTGGGTGTATGTACTTGGGGTCCGATTTTTTTTTTGGATTTTTGTCTAATATGGTTTGATTCACAACCAAAAACAATAAAATCAATGTAAAAATTCATTTAACGAAATAGTTTTGTTGTAAGCCCTTTTCAACCAGAATTTCCTACTACTCGAAAATTTTGGGTGTAAGCACTAGAGGTCCGATTTTTTTTTTTTTGGATTTTTGTCTAATATGCTTCGATTCACAACCAAAAACAATAAAATCAATGTAATAATTCATTTAACGAAATAGTTTTGTTGTAAGCCCATTTCAACCAGAATCTACTAGGACTCGAAAATTTTTGGTGTAAGCACTAGGGGTCTGAATTTTTTTTTTTTGGATTTTTGTCTAATATGGTTTGATTCACAACCAAAAACAATAAAATCAATGTAAAAATTCATTTAACGAAATAGTTTTGTTGTAAGCCCATTTCAACCAGAATCTACTAGGACTCGAAAATTTTGGGTGTAAGTACTTGGGGTCCGATTTTTTTTTTGGATTTTTGTCTAATATGGTTTGATTCACAACCAAAAGCAATAAAATCAATGTAATAATTCATTTAACGAAATAGTTTTGTCGTAATCCCATTTCAACCAGAATCTACTAGGACTCGAAAATTTTGGGTGTAAGTACTTGGGGTCCGATTTTTTTTTTTTTT